>VWZS01004056.1:437344-508181 GCA_013397075.1 Rhabdornis inornatus
GCCCGAGAGACCCCCGAGAGATCCCCACTCCGCCGGAGCCGGGCCTTCCGCGGCCCCTCAAGGCACAAAGTCACCTTCGGTACGCCAAGCCACCGATCCGGAGGGCAGCCAACCCAGGTGCTGTCATATCCGACAATGAAACAAACAATTGCAACTTTTGAGACGTGCACACAATGCTCAGGGTGTCATTTTACGTAAAACTTCACTTACTGGCTTCAAATTTCCACTAAAACTCAGGAAAGCGTCCACTGTTAACTGCCGTGGCTAGAGAAGTAACACGGAGTTCCAGAACTGGCAGCCAGGGATTCGGGCACTAAGGCCCTCAGTTTACCATGCCATCAGCTCCATTGCACGCAGCTGCTCCCAGCACAGAGGAACACCTTCCCCAGGAGATGGGATGAGGAGGAAGCTGTCAGCTCTCCATGCTGCTGCTCATGCTTACAGTGAATCAGAACTTTTTAAGAGTGCTCAGGGGCAGTTTAGGACAAACCTAATTCTTCTCCTCACTTAAAATTGGAGGAAAAAAAGAAAGCAGACACAGCTTTTGTAAAGCATTTGTGGAGGCAGTGTCAAAGGGAGCGATCCCTCTGAGCTGTCCCTGCTGGAGCCTCCCTGGGGGGGATGCAGAGGAGCAGGACCCACACCCCAGGGGCTGTCGGCCATGGCTTAGAGAAGGCTGCCAGGGGCACAGGACAAGGCACCAGCTCCAGCCTTGGCAGCACAGGCTGCTCTCCATCCCACCCTGGGCTCAGGGGATGTGCCCCAGACAGCACAGCCTCAGCAGCAGCGCTCAGAGCTGAGCGCTGACAGTCCCACCCTTGCAGGGACAGGGTGGGCCTAGAGACACACACTGATGCGGCTTCAGGAGATCAAGCAGGCTCAGCTTCTGGGAGCCCCAGAGGGTCCTCAGCCAGCAGGAGCATCTCCAGCTTCCAGGAGGCTCCTGCCCCTTCTTTCCCTGAGTTAGCCCTACATCTGATAGAAGTCACTATACCCCTTTCCTTGTACAAAAGCAAGATCAGGTTTAGACTGGGAGCTTCAAACACAGATGTAAAATGCACCACATCTGTTTGTACTCCCATTCACACCAAGGGAGCCCTACAGTACAAGTCACCAAATATCACCATTTGGAGAGAAAACTAAGCTGGTTCATCACCTTCCAACAGCCAGTCTGCAGCACATTCCAAACTTGAGGGGGTCTGGCAGGGAGGAGAACACTGCCGTTGAAACTTTGGGTCTGAGTGTCCCTGAGGGGCAGAGATGTTTGAACAACAGTGGATTATAGTGTTCCACAAATAAATCCATTTCTGCAATGATTCCCTGAGGACTCCTTTCATTAGAGCTGGAGGACCACAGTCAGCAGGACTGTTTCTCTACTTCTGTCACATCTAAAGGCCTCCCATGGGGCTGTGATGAAAAAATACTCAGACACAGGTGTTTTACTTAGGTAGCTCTGATGGAGGAGAAAAAGCACTTGCTACAAAGATCTGAAGATAAGCAGAGCAGAGACATCAAGGGATGACCCAGGGATAAGAACAGGTGCCTTGAAGGGAGAGCAAAGTGGCTCAGGGGTGGATAAGATGGAGATTTAAGGCAAGCAGGAAGCCCTGGAGGGTCTGTGTATCCCATCAGGCATCTTACTTGTCTTTCCTGCTAGCCTTGCTACCTGCTAGCAAAAACACTTCATCACCACAAATGTGTACTTTTGCACGTTGCCTTCACTGTATCTTCCCTTTGCTGTGACATCTGCAGTGTTTGTTCTGTTCAGGGGATTAGTGTGGCACAGCATTGTCTGGCTCAGAAACCCAATTCCCCAAGTGTTAAAGGCACAAACTGCAGGAAGGAAAGCTGATTTCCCTCAGCTGGAATGAGAATGCAGACATTCTTTCTTCATGGTTCAGCTGACTGCCATTAATTGACATCTTTTATTAGATGGGCTTTCTCCAAGCTTGTTCCACTGGTGCCCTATGAACAGAATTCCCCCATTTGCTGCAGCTCAGTGTTAACCCAGGAGCAGCTGCAGGGCTGGCAGGGACCAAGCAGGGACAGTGAGACATAAGA
Organism: Rhabdornis inornatus; assembly: GCA_013397075.1. Taxonomy (NCBI): domain Eukaryota; kingdom Metazoa; phylum Chordata; class Aves; order Passeriformes; family Rhabdornithidae; genus Rhabdornis; species Rhabdornis inornatus. The sequence goes on from VWZS01004056.1 coordinate 439,406, forward strand.
GACCAGGACTCCAACACATAGTGCAAAAAACTATCCAAAAGGGCTGGCCCAAGGTGAGGAGTGCCAAGGCTTCCAACTGAAGCCAAGCTTTCTTCACTACATCAGGGATTTATTCTTGGCAACTCCTCCATCCTCACCCAGCTGTGAGCTCCAAATAAGAGTATCTGCTCAGAACCATTCACATCTGAGTGTCCCTTAACACACTGCTGCAGCACAGTTCTCCTCACATACCATTTGACTGCAGGAGTCCCATCAGCCTGGAGGAATATTTAGCAAATCTTTTGTGTTTTCTTGGATGGGCACCATTCTGTGAACTTTCCTACTAGTTCCTTCCCTTCATTCTCCTGCACCAGCCATCATCTGCCTGGGGCACCTTGTTCACACAGCCTACATTGACTTGTTTGCCTATCTGTATCTGACTCAGACACTGCAAGGAAGATCACAGAATCCCAGACTGGTTTGGATTGGGAGACTTCAAAGCTCATCTTGTTCCACACTCTGCCATGGGCAGGACACCTTCCACTACCCCAGGCTGCTCCAAGCCCTGTCCAACCTGGCCTTGGACACTTCAGGAATGGGGCAGCCACAGCTGCTCTGGGCCAGGGCCTCAGCACCCTCATAGGGAGGAACTCCTTCCCAATATTTCATATAACCCTGCCCTCTGGCAGTGTGAAGATATTCCCTTGTAAATAGTCTCTCTTCATCTTTCCTGTAGGCTCCCTTCAGGTACTGGAAGGTTACAATTAGGTCACCCCAAAGCTTTTCTTCCCCATGCTGAGCAATCCCAATTTTCTCAGCCTTTCCTCTCAGGAAAGGTGCTCCACCCCTCTGATCAGCTTCATGGCCTCCTCTGGACTCACTCCAGCAGCATCACACTCTTCCCTGTGCTAGGAACCTCAGAGCTAGATGCAACTCTGCATATGGTGTCTCATGAGAGGACAGTAAGGAGCATGTTAATCTTTCCCCCTTCTGTGCACCTGCCCTTGCATTCTAGACCAGCTCTCCTCTTCTGACAAAGGTTGGCTACCAGTCCCTTGACCCAAAACCTTCCATCCCAGCCTGGGTCTGTTCGGTTTAATTCTATGTCACAGCAAGAGCTTCCACTGCAGCCACTTGCTCCAACACGCACCAAGTGCTGGTGCCATCAGCCTAGCACAACAGGAACACTGAGAAGAGCACCTTTAGGAAACACCATACTCTGGACATCTGAGCAGACAAAAGGTATCTGCTCTTGGGACACTGGAAAAGCCAAGCAAACAGCTCCGAGGCTCTGCAATGGACAATACTCAGGGAAATACGGTAACATTCCACAGGCTCCACTCCAGAATAACCCAGAACCGAGCTGGAGGAGATCCTGCCCAGGAGGTGCACTACCATGTCCAGGGACCATCAGAACAACAAAGAGAGTTGAAATTCCAATGAAACCAAAGCCCTAATTTCACCAGCACAGTCTGGCCTAATTAAAGCTCTACATGTTTAAAGCACAGGGCAGGGAGAGATGTGCTGAGCTTCTCTGCTCTTTAAGAAAATAGGTTCCTGGGAACAAACAGATTCAGTAAGTAGAATCTCTGACAGATCAAACCAAACCAGTTTTCCTGGGCAAAGCAACATCCTGTACAAACCTGCAATGCAGTCCAAGTGTCATCATCAAGGCTAGAGAAGGGATTTACTTTTCCAGCTGCTCCCAGAGATGGTGATGCACATCAGTCCTTGAGAAACAGGGCTACTAGCGATCTAGGCACTGTGATCTTGGGATCCTGGTCAAAATTATGGAGTATTCTGAATACACTGGACTCTGGACATTTACAGCATAGCTCCCAGCTTGGACACTGCACTGGATCTTGCTCTGACACCAGGCCAGACTACTTGTCACACTGTGCCCTGAGTGAGGCTCAGCAGCAGCACTCACACGGGGAATTAGGTGCTTTGCTGGCAATTTTTGCTAGAACAGAACCATTGGTTTTAATCTAGAGATGCCCTGGTATATCTCTGCCTTTCCTCCAGAAGCTGCCCCTCCATCCCCTGTCCCTCTCTGCACTGCTTCCTGTGATCCCTTCTGCACTCCAGGGGAGCCAAAGAGCCCCAGCAGCTCTGAACGGCTCAGGTTGGAGATGTCAGTACAGGAAACCCTGCTGAGGGGCCTGCAGAGGGGGCAGGCAGGAAACCTGAGCCTCGGCTGTGGGCTGGAACCCAGTGGCCGAGGATAGAAGTCCCCCAGCTGCACACAGGTCCAGTGAGGACTGTCAACAGCCAGGTAAGAACAGCTGCTGAGCATGTGGAGCCAATATGGAAGCTCGCCTGAAGTTGTGCAACTGCCTTCAGCATTACTTTTATTAATAAAATTCTGTAAGTTCCTTACCCTATCATTAGCTGCTATTATAGCTGAGTAAAGCCTTACTCCAAATCCTTGCCCAGACTACCCTAATAACAAGGATAAGCAAACCACAGCTGTTGGAAGTGCTAGAAAGGCAGATCTGAGGTGCTGTTTCACATGCCTCACTTTGCTCTTGGGCAGTCGCTGACTCACACTCAAGAAACTTGGGCTGCACCTTCTGTGCTTCAGCATGTAAGTGACAGACAGCAGCGAGGGACACAACCTGCTTCTAGGCAGGACATGCAGAGGGTGGGATTCTCCTGGTGTGGAGGCTGACAAGGGACCTGTCACCAGTGGAGCACTGACAGGCAGTGAGGGTGAGCCTTTTAAGTTCATTATCTCAAGGAAAGTGCCTAAAATAGGCCAGAGTAACCTCACCCAACCCCCCCTGCTGCTCTGCACTGACTGTACAGGGAGCCTGGGGTGACTCCCTCAGCCCCAGGCCCCAGGGCTTGAGAAAGTGAAGCCCTGGCAACAACAGAGCAACTTGGGAAACACAATTTGCCACAATGTATAAAACCACAAAGCCTATCTTTTTTCTTAGAAAAAACACTAACTGAGACCTGAAAATGCAGCCCTAGCCCCTTGGTTGCAGTGAAACAAAGTACTATCACAAGTGGTCCCCAGTGAGGATCTGAACTCAGCTGTGGTTTCTACCTGGGTAAGCAAAAGCAGCACAAACCCTCCCCCCCCCACCGACAAGGCAGCAGACTGTGCCCTGTGCCAGCACTGCACAGCCTTCTGCCACTGTGTGCAACTGCACTGTGTGCGCCACCCCAAAGAAACCCCTGCCCCTCCCACAATGCCGTGACACCCCCAGGCCTAGGCAAGGAGACAAGCTGGTTCTGCAGAAAATGTTTAACTAGCAAATCTTGTTCCTAGTCAGGCTTCCTGCCTCTGCTACAGCTGAAATCCCCCTCGGTTACCCAGACGTGCTCCAGGACTCGCTTTCAGACACACCAGGGGTGACATTACCAAGGCAGCGAGGACACTTCATTAGCTTGGGCAATGGCACAGGATTTAGAGATCCTCATACCCAGGAACCTGCACCTGCATTCCAGAGGGACTTCCACTCTCAAACTCTCCCACCAAGCTACCAGCCAGGTTTCAATCAGCAAGTACACACAAAGTCATCTACGCACTTCAAATACACTAAAAATTTACAGTCCAGGGCTGAACAGACAAGTTGTCTGTTAAAACCCACGTTTTAAACCACTCATTCACTGATACAGAGCCATGGGAAAAAACTGCTCCTAAAAGGGATTTAAAGGTGCAGAAATAGTTGCAGATCACTTGAGTACAATGGAGAATGTGCAAGAGCTACATGAATTAAGGCAGAGAAGACATTTCAGTCAACGTTGATGACAACGGTGACAATGTCAGCAAAGCAAAAGTGAAAGAACCCACATGAATCGTACCAAGGCAGACTGATACTGAGTATGGGAGATGGCACACAGGTTAAAAGCAGCTGGGGAGCCAGCAGGCAGTCAAAGGGGAAAGTGCTGCATTAAATAACGTGGCAATGGAAAGAATTTAGCTTTACAGTCAAAAAATTAGGCCTCCAAATGCAGAGTTCTGAGGGAGTTTCACAAAGGAATCTTGGCTTACTGTCTTCATATCTGGAACCACACATATCTGAGGAAGGTGATGTAAAAAATTCAAAGTCTCCAACAGACATTAGAGCACCTTTCACAAGGAAGTACAAGATTAAACAAGAAAAGCCTTTAGTGGCCACAAGTACTACGGTAAGGATTACTCTTGATCTGCCAGCACTTAGAATTAGCAAAGAAAAGGGTGTATCAGCACACAGGTACTTCAGAGAAGTGCCTGCACTGATCATGTATGAGTGTTTAATACAACCAGTCTAAAGTAAACAGCCTAAACCAGTATGGGGTCAAGCTGCCCCCCTCAGCCTCATCAGGCAGATGCAACACATGCAGACACTTACCAGACATTAAGTACTTGCAGGCAGTGACAGTAACGAAGCCAGTGCACATATGCTCTAATAGACAAAGCTGGAGCCAAAACACTCTGCTAGGATCGGCAACAGCAGTGAACAAGCAAAGAAACAGGCACAGAATTTGAAAACACAGAGAGGAAGATAAACACTAAACACAGCAACAAGTAAAACAAGAAACATGAGTACTCTGCATGGAAGTGCCAGTAACTTGCTGGAATGAGGAGGGAAGTTAGGGAATAGGAACCCCCATCTCTGGGTGCCATATGTTCACTGCAAGGCATTAACACCAGATTCAAAAGCATTTGTGAACAATGGCAGAAACTGTTCTATAACGTACTGAGACGTGACTGGGACACTTCCATGCATGCATGGGCTCTGCCTTCCACACAAACACATCACAGAAGTTGTGAAGAAAAAAGGCAGAAACCATTCTGTCCCACTCAGCAGGGAACAGTGGAGTATGTGGTTCCACAGCAGCTGTAGATGAGCCCTGGTACCCCCCACAGCTCTGTGCTCCAGCACCCAGCTGGTCCTACACTGAGTTTGGGGGAGCAAAAGAAAACTGGGTCCTTCTTGCAGGAAAGGATTTTTTTTTCCAATTTAACACAAAGCTCGGTGCCAAGGACAGTGTAAGAGTGAAAACATGATTGCATAGGTGAGACAACAGGGACAGTGATAGCCAGGAGGTAAGATACACAATATACATATATATATAGAATATATACACATACAAAAGTAACTCAGCATTGGGCATTGCTGTGGCAACTTGTGCAGAATTGCACAGAATCAGCTCCGGAACTCCTGGAATACAGCACCAGGCTTGTGTGGGACATCACAATCTCTTGAGAACACTGCACACCAGCAGCAGCCACCCAAGGCAGTTTCCACAACAGGGTTTGGAAATAACTGAAAAGCCACAAAGATCCCCACTCTCAGCAGAACCACTGAAGTGCAGCTTTTGCAAGTGGTGGTGAGGTAAGAGCATGAAATGCATTTGACAGTTGCAGCCACAGATCTCCAACAAAAGGAAAAGCAACACAAAGATGCTCAAGGTCTTCTTGAAGCATTCTTGAAGAACATTGCTTGGAATTCCTCCCTCATTTGAAGCTCTGCAACAAGTCCCTCACAGCAGCCACCTCTGAAACAGGAACTGGAACACTGAAAACCAGTGACCTCAGGAGTTCTTGTCTTGGAGAAAGGACAGATGAAAACTGCAGGGTAAAAATCACAGAAACATTGAGACTAGGGAAAAAAAAAAAATTCAGAGTCCAGCTATTCCCCCAGCACTACCATGTTTACCATTAAACCATGTCCCCAGGTGCCAAATCCACTAGTTTTTTGAACACTTCCAGGGATGGTGACACCACCACTGCCATGGGCAGCCTGTGCCAGTGCTTAACCACTCTTTTGGGAAGACATTTTCCCTTAATATTTCATCTAAAGCTCCCCCAGTACAACTCGAGGTCGTTTCCTCTGGTCCTGTGCCTTGTCCCCTGAGAGCAGAGCCTGACCCCACCCTGGCTGCCCCCTCCTGTCAGGGAGTTGTGCAGAGCCAGAAGGTCCCCTCTGAGCCTCCTTTTCTCCAGGCTGAGCCCCCCAGCTCCCTCAGCTGCTTCTGAGCCAAGTCTCATTAAGTTTGAGCCATTTTAGACAGAAGAATTTGTCCCAGTTTAAGCCTTCTGAAGTCAAATGCAAGTTCTGGACTTGACAACAATTGGCACTTAGAATTAAGTAATTTTCTAAGTTTTCTAACTCCAAAATGGACAGAAATGGACATTTGGAGTTAGAAAACTTCTGCCCTTTACCTTCTTTCTCCTAATCTCCTTGATATTGCAAAAGGATCCCAGCACACCAAGCTCAGGCTACAGGTAACTCTAACAGATGCAGTGCTTGGAAAAGTTAATCTCACCCACCAAACAAAAGGCACAGTTTGGGAGAATCACAGACTGCCCAAGCAGCTCTGCCCCTGACCTGGTGGATGCAGTGTCCCAGTAGCAGAGCTGACTGGTGTGTAAGGAGCAGACACAGGTCTGCAGATAGAGCCCAGCCATAGCATCTCACCATTTCAACCCAGAACTATCTAGAGATAAAAGAACTGCAGCTTAGGAGGAAGTCACAAACAGGCCCTCAGCACAGAGTGATGGCAGTTCAGCATCACCCATCACCTCCCAAGGGAAGCAGAGCTGAAGGGGCAGAAATGCCTAATGCAACATGTTTGGGGCAGCCTTTCTGGAGCCCTGATTGCATCCACATGGACACAAACTTCAAAGTCATCTGGAACATTTTTTTAAAACTTCTCTCTTAACATCTGATCCCCAGTCCCAGTCTTATAAAGTGAATTTCAATATTCCTGCCTGTGATCAGGATTTGCTTCTCACTTTTTGAAACTCCCAAAGAAAAGCTTAAACCCTTGTTCCTCCCTCAGCGTTGCAGCTGACGTATCAAAATCACAGCTGCACTTATTGAGCCAAAATTGAGAGACCATTCACACACTTACTCGTGTCACACAGAAGCCTGGAATAGCTCTTAAAGCCAAGATGAGCACATCCAGTGTGCTGCAACGCTTCATTTTAAAGGGATCCAGATCCACCGCCTTTTTTTCTCATAAAGAGTAATTCACTTAAAGACTTCCCAAGTCTCTCTGAATTTCTAATTAACTGTTCAGCATTAGAATAAAGTAATTCCTAAATGTTTCTGGAATGTTTTTTTTTTTTAATCTTTAAACTTATTATTTACAGCTACTGTTTTCTAGCAAGCATCTGAAAAGAAAAATTTAACTTTTTGTGCCCAAGTACTCCAAGCTTCTGACACAGACCGGGAAAACAAAATAATGCTACAGAAAAAGTGGGAAACCTGCTCCTGAAAGATGGCTAGAAGATTGAGAAAACAAGGTATTATCTCAAGATCTAAGAGTATCTTTAAACAACTCAACATATTTTATATCACATGAAGCTGGCCGTGCAAAGGAGGGTCTGCAAGAAGCAAAGGAACAGGGACATGGCAGCAGAAAGATGGAGACCAGGATTTACCTGAATGAACTGAAAAGCTCCAAAGACAGCATCACTCATGTGACTCTTGCCCCCCCCCCCTTTTTTTTTTAGTTTATTATCCTGGTATTCTCAGCATGCTGTCAAACACCTACAAAACCTTCAGAGTGATGTAATTTTTCCCACTCCATCATGCTCTCACTCCTCTCCCCATTAACAGCCAGTTGAGACTCCACATCTTTAATCTACTTGCCTGACTTTTAGGAGAAATCTGTAGATCAAAGTCTCTGCACAGCCTGGAAGTTACACTGTTAATATTCTTTCTAGTTCAAACCCAGATAGAGCAAAGGGATCAATCATTATCACCTCCCCAACACACAGAGAAACCCCTATAGCCCTTCCAGGGAGTCCTGCAATATGATGCAAAAAAGTTATTCAGCTCTTTACTCCTGAATTTACTTATAAGCCCAGTCCTTGTTTTTAGAGTTCAGAAGAAAATGTTTTTTTATTTGAAGTAATTCCTTATAAATGTGACAAAACAGGCAAGATCAGGAGTCACCTAATTCAGTATCTTTTTCCTGACAGAAGACTCTGAGTTTTCCCAGTCACAGCAGTTCACAGCTCCTAACCAGGATATGGCATCTCCACATTTAGCACCAGACTCATTTTTCTTCCTAAACTTTTAAGAGTTATAAAAGAAATATGACTTCAAAGGTACTACTGTGAGGTTGGGGAGGTGTGCCCAGAGCACACCTCCTCTCAGGGTGCCCAGAGCAGCTGTGGCTGCCCCATCCCTGAAGTGTCCAAGGCCAGGTTGCACAGGGCTTAGAGCACCCTGGGACAGTGGAAGGTGTCCCTGCCCATGGCAGAGGGTGGAGCGAGATGAGCTTTAAGGTCCCTTCCAACCCAACCCATTCTGTGATTGAAAAAAACCTGCAAAATAACTGGAATCTGCAGTTGCTACAAAACTTCAGCAATGCCAGTGAAAAACCCACCCCACTGCACTGAAATAGCTCTGCACTATAAATAGTGACCACAGCAGCTTTGTTTCTGTGCAGCATCTCCTACACACAGGAAACCATGGCCTGTTGTAAAGGCAGAGAGCTTCATCTGGCAGAACAGAGGCACTGGAGCCCAGAGGCAATGGGCACAGGGCAGCACAGCAGCAGCACTGCTGCAGCTCTCAAGCTCTCTGCTGTTTCAATGTTCACAGGGACTGCACTGCAAAGCAGGGTCAGTACAGAACCATGCCAGCCTGGCTTGTCTTGGAGAACCTGCCAGAATGGAGCAGCAGTGCAGTGCCAGCAGGCCCAGCGAGGCTGAAGGCCTGGGACAAAACAACCAAAAATTGTGCAAACATGCTCCTGTAAGTGGGCATAAAGTAATGGAATGAGTGAATGGGTGAATGTTACCTATTTGACAGAATTTTAAGTTTCTGAGGCACAAAATTTCTTTCTGATACTACTTGAGATCAGTTTATCTATAGGAAGGAGGTAGAGGCACGTATAGCTATGGGCTTATGTTACCTCTGCTGCCTAAACGAGATTTTCATCATCCAATTACACTGTAGCATGCTTACTATAGAAACTAAAAATGTACATAGTTGTATATATAACATAGATATTAGCACATTAAAGGGGATTCAGATTGCTTTTTCAGAGAGCAGAGTGGGTGGAAATCAAATTCTGCTGCATTGCATTCTCCTGGAACAGCACCAGAACCATCCTAGAACAGATCTCACAGATAACACCAGAATTTATAACAAAGTTCACAGTGACCGCCATGGCTCCAACTCATTTCCTCCTCCTCCTCCACCTCATGACTCACACAAGGGGGACTGTCAGGTGAGAGCTATTAATTGCCAATCTCAATACTGGAGAAAGCTGTGTCACCACACAGGTAAAGATATATTTAGTTACCACTAAATGTCTGCACTTCTGCCAGTGCAAACAGGCACATGACTGTGCAAAGCACAAGTATGGGCATTTCTTATCAAAGAAAACAACGCTTAAAGTGTAGAATTAAAGAAAGGCTTTCAGAGTGCAAAGCAAGCAATTTCTGTAAAGTGACAGCTAACAACCTCTGCCAGTTTCAGAAGTTCACACTCTTACACTCAAATTTTAATTCAGTGCAAGATCTCCCCTATGCTTCAGGAGGCGAACGAACCACATTTGTTAATTCAACCATAGAGTCAGTAATTAGAACACGTTTAAGGATTTCTGCAGCTCACTGAAGCAAGAGCAGTTTTAGCAGGATTTTCCTGCTGTAATTATCTTGGCTTCATATCTGAGAAAAACCCTATCTTATCTTAGCTCAGCATGCACATGCCTACACAGAGAGCAGCTGCCCACTAACTAAAGCAACAGGGTTTCTTAACACTAATATGATAAAGTTTCAAGAATGATGTAGGCTGAAAATGCATAATGTGCTCTCAGCACTGGTCCCATGGCTACCAGGTGACAGAGTATCTCTTGTGAAACCTTCCACCCATCATGTTACAGATTACATCTTCCCTAAGTAACACTACATGTTACTTTTAAAAATTAAAAGCATTATGCTTCTCATCTAATGCCTACACAGAATGAGATTCCCAGGTTTCAGAGCTCAGCATTCCATATGCACAAGGATTTTACATGGCTGCTGAGTGCCCTGCACAGCCTCATCACTGCACATGCCTGGAGAAAACAGACACACAATGAGCCAATTCCCACCGCAGGGGAAGTGGCCTCAATACAAGTAATCCACCAATGCAGTCAAAACCAGACACTATTTGCAGGAGGGAGTAGGCCAGGCTTCAATGAAACCAAATTCCGCACAGGAAAGCCAAATAACTGCTAGAAGATCCCACTAAAGGCCAGTTCAGAAACCCATAACTCCAACACAATTAACTTCCAAAGGAAATTATGCACTTGTGGCACAGAGCACTCTCCATGATCTGCTGGCAATACAGGATCTTTGGCATGACACCTGCATGGCATCAAACAGCCCTGTGCACATTTCTCTCTGGGCACTGCCATCCCATTAAAACCTGAATGCTTGCTGCCATGGAGTTGTTCTGACTGGAATAAATGTGTCTGTCCCTTGGCCCCACCAAACACATTTGCTTAATCAACCAGTAAGCAGGAAAATATGTTAATCAACAGGACTTCAAATTCATGACAGTTATGTCTACCCTGGAACATAAAATCACAAGGAAAAACAAATGAGAAACTCACTGAAACACTGGCCACACTTAGCTGTGCCGAATGGCAGGAGGTGTGATTGCCACACATCCTGCACAGCAGCAGAGCTGACAGTCAGAAACAACCACCGAGGTAATAAAGCACTAACTGCTCTCTCCCCATATTTGTAAAATTGCTAACTTCCAGTTCCAAGAATTTCAAATCAGACTGAGTCAACACAATGGCTGAAAAAAAGAGTGATCCAGGACAAGAGGAGCGAAAGCAATTCCTGATCAGCTCTCACAGACCAGGTTGTTCTGGAACCTTCCATCAACAGCAGCAGCTATTACTCTAAATCACAGCTGACACCCCAACCTAGAACAAATCCTGCCAACTGGGACCAGGAAAAGGGCTCTGCTTTGTGAGGGGATGTCAGATACTGCAGCATTACCTGAACACTGAAGCTTCCATGCAGAAGAGAGTTCAGCAATCTCACATACTCCAGCTGTGAGATTCCTGCCAAGCAGGTGTGCACATCTGCAACTAACAAGGCTTAGCCTAAATCACATTCTGCTATTAAATCAGAAGGAATATGAATAAGTTCGAAATCAGATGGGAAAAATTCTCCAGCCCTAATCTCATATTGGAGTCAGACTTTGCTATCCTGTAATCACATTATTTGGTATTCAATCATCATCCTAAGGTTCAACTATTTCACCTTTGGCATTGCTGTGGGGAGATTCCTCAGTCATCCAGCTCTACAACGGTGAAGTTATTTGGTTTGTGGTTCACTGTGTGCCCAGGCTCGGTGCATGCAGAAGGTTTCAGACAGAGGCTGCTCACATCTCAAGATAAACCTGATTAGCCAAATCCTCTCCTGTTCCATCAGCTTACACAGAAGGATGGCAGTATTAATTTCTGAACCCATGGAATAATTAATTCTGCAAAAGATTTAGTTTTAGGGAAAACTAAGGTGTTTAACTGTGGGCAGTTAACCCAGAGACTTTTTTTCCAGACAGCATCAGGCAAAGTCGAACTCTAGAGAGCTGCAGACAAGGACTCCAGTTCCTTCTGTGGGAGGGTACAGCAACACAAAAGCAACCACTGCTCAGGTTCTGGCTACAGTGGCAGATTCCTCATGCTATGAAACAACCTTCCTGGACATCCCCTCCCATCCAGGTTACTGAATCTGAGTTACTGGCCCTTGCTAAGTCTAAGAATAGGAGACAACTAACCCAAACAGCCTTTAGTTTTGAAGTCTGCATCTTTTATGGGTAACATCGCTCCTTTTGCCTCTTGTGACACCAGCTCTAGAGCCTTGGGAAAAAAATACATAACACCACCCAGAAAAAGCTCCAGCTCAGTCTAGTCTCATGTTCTGGGCACTAATAGCTCTTCAAATAGCAATGCCTTAAGGACAAGAACTGATTGAACTATAGCATGGTTATTTTACTCAGCCACCTTCTTCAGAAAGGAATTCCATCTCTTGGACTGCTGACCGCATGTAGTTGATGAGTGTACATAGTGTCTCGACACTACCAAAGTTCTTGATTAAAGAAGTTTATTCCAATCAGTTGACATGATTTACATTGCTACTAAAGAGGCAGTAAAATGGCAAAGACTTGCAATTCACTGTTGGATTTAATATTCTTCACCTTCATCTTCTCCATCCATCGAGTCTGTGCCCACTTCTTCATAATCTTTCTCAAGTGCAGCCAAATCTTCCCGAGCTTCTGAGAACTCCCCCTCCTCCATCCCTTCCCCAACATACCAGTGAACAAAGGCACGTTTGGCATACATCAGGTCAAATTTGTGGTCCAGGCGAGCCCAGGCCTCGGCAATGGCTGTAGTATTGCTCAGCATGCAGACTGCCCGCTGGACTTTGGCCAAGTCGCCCCCAGGAACCACTGTGGGGGGCTGGTAATTGATGCCAACCTATAGAAGATGTGGAAGAGACCATGAGTTTCTTTGTGGTGTTTGACAATAACAATAATCAAAGTCAGACAACAGTAGTTGATTAAAATGTGTCCCTCACAAAACAGCTCTGCATGAGAACCTAAATCTCCACATCCCAGAATACAAACCAGGTACCTAACAGGGCAGCTCAGAGCAAATACCCTCCATACACCCAGGACAGTGAACAGAAGTCTAAGAAATCATGCTGGAACTGAGACTTGCCTTAAATCCAGTAGGACACCAGTCCACAAACTGGATGGTGCGCTTGGTCTTGATGGCAGCAATGGCGGCGTTGACATCCTTGGGCACCACGTCCCCACGGTACAGCATGCAGCACGCCATGTACTTGCCGTGCCGCGGGTCACACTTCACCATCTGGTTGGAGGGCTCGAAGCAGGCGTTGGTGATCTCAGACACAGAGAGCTGCTCGTGGTACGCCTTCTCCGCCGAAATAATCGGCGAGTACGTCACCAGAGGGAAGTGGATACGAGGGTAAGGCACCAGGTTAGTCTGGAATTCAGTAAGATCCACATTTAAGGCACCATCAAACCTAAGGGAAGCAGTAATGGAAGACACTATCTGACCAATGAGGCGATTGAGGTTGGTGTAGGTTGGGCGTTCAATGTCCAGGTTCCTACGGCAAATGTCATAAATGGCCTCATTGTCAACCATGAAGGCACAGTCAGAGTGCTCCAGGGTGGTGTGGGTGGTGAGGATGGAGTTGTAGGGCTCCACAACAGCTGTGGAGACCTGAGGCGCAGGGTAGATGGCAAATTCCAGCTTGGATTTTTTCCCATAGTCAACCGAGAGGCGCTCCATCAGCAGAGAGGTGAAACCGGATCCAGTCCCTCCCCCAAAGCTGTGGAAAATCAGGAAGCCCTGCAAGCCAGTGCACTGATCTGACTGAAAGAGAAAATACAGGTGGTTCAAGACATTGTGTGCATTAAGAATCCCCAGTTAAGCTCAAGAAAGGTAGCTCTGAATTCTGACACATACCAACTGTTCAAGCTTCAGAAATAAGGAATTTATCTACCAAGAGTCAAGGAGGTACCCCATGAAAAACAGTATTCTTGGCTGGTTTAAACCCCCTACATACTGGATGGTGACCACTTCAAATTGCTACTTTAAAATTCCTTCTACCGCCAGTTCTCAGCTGAGGCCATTAACAACAAGCAAGAAAAGCAGGAATACTCAAAGACCTACACATGATCTATCCCTTACAGTTACTTGGTATTCTCTATCTCCCATTCCAAAGCTACTGCTCTAATGCTGTACAAGCACCAAGTGTGTATCTCTGCTCAGGGAAGTGAGCTGTCACAGGCTATTACAGTGCCAGTCCCATTCACTACTCAGAAGACAAAACTAGACAGCCCTGTCCTCACAAAGAGGTGCCACATGATGCTCAGCTCCCAGGATTAACAGGGACTGCCAACAGCTTGTACAAAGAAATTATGACTGGTTTTCAGGTCAAAGTACAGCCTGCCGCAAGCTTATCACTGCTTTAATTAGAGACTGCGGCAGTCAAGTGTTCAGAATAATTCCAGTTGTGATCTGCAAAAGGTGAACTTTAAACTAAGAGCAGTCCATATCAGAGCAAATGGGTTTTGTGCAACAAGAATTCCTACCTTTGTGACACAGATTGGGCAATGCACATGCTTAGCAGCCCTCAGTAGTGAACCTGAACCTCCTAAACTGCCACCTTTGTAAGTTTGCCACATGACTGAAGCACTGAGGAGGCTGAAACATCCCAACTTACTGAGATTTATTCTTTTTCTACTGCTATGATCATAAAATTAATCCAAAAATCATAATAGCAGGAAATGCAAACAGTAGTCTAAATCACAGAAGCAAGCACTCTTATTTAAACTTCCTTGAGAAGAGCCACAGCCAGAGACCAATCCAGCAGGAACTATGCAAATCATAATTTTTTGTTCTGGCTTTCTGAACATGAAACTATATATGAAGTTTTAGGTGCCTCACCAGCATTTTAGGCCACTTGAAAGCCATATCTGACAGGAATAATCCAGCTATTTTCAGCTGGCTAAGAATAAAACCAGATGCAGACTAAGTCCATAGATTCTCATACCACAAAGAAATTAAAGCACAATTTACAGGGCTGTGCATTTGATAACCTCATTTCCAAATCCTCTAAAAGAGATGTTTCAGAGCCTTCCGTGAAGTCTTACCAGCTTCCTGATACGCTCTAGAACCAGATCAATTATCTCTTTCCCAACTGTGTAGTGACCTCGAGCATAGTTATTTGCAGCATCTTCTTTACCAGATATCAGCTGCTCAGGATGAAAGAGCTGCCGGTATGTCCCATTCCTAACTTCATCTGGGGAGAGACAAGACATATTTTATTATATAATATATAAATATTTGTAAGTTAATTTTCTATATAGACCAGCTTTTTCAAACTTCTGAGGGTGTCCAGAATAATGTGCTTAAACCTTCAGAGGAAAAAAAATGCAACTACCTATCAGTAGGTGACTTGCTACAGCCTAAATGCTGAATAACTAAGAAAAATTAAGTTACTCCTTAGGAAACTGTTCTATTTTACACCAAAGTTTAGAATTTTGACCTGTCAGAGCAATTTAAAACTGGACTATAGCAGCAAAACCATTCTTCTGGTTTAAGACAACTTAAGGCCCGTTTTGCAGCTCAGCAGCTGAAATACCATTTCACCCCCTTCACTTCGCAATCCCTCCAGGATGCTTCTGTGGGCAGGCAGAGCCAACACTGCTTGCATGTTCCTTTCTTTTCACTATACTTTCTACCAAAGGTGGAGAAAGGTTCAAAAGGAACAGGAGATGCTCCTGGAGAGTTCTGCAATTATCTAAACCTGGAGCTGTAAGCTGCAGCACACAGAGCTGTGTTAAAGCCACTGTGCAGATGCACACAGCATCCCACAGCAGTTACACATTTGGAGGCTGATTTAGAGCCACTAAATGTTCCCAGAAATGTGCACTTACACCCAGCAGGCTAAAGCTCTGTCCTACCAGAAAGGCACAAAGACACTCAGCAGAGCTTTGTCTCTGGTTTAGTTCAAGCCACTCCAGTTGTGTGCTATTGCAGTACTGCATCCTTTAATTTAAATCAGGTGGACAGCAGAGAGCATTATTAACTACAGCTGAAGTTGCCTGTTCGCATGTATTCATTAATCTGAAATAGAACAAGCAAGACAAAGATAAGCCAAGCTTAAGACATAAAAGTACAGTTAGCATTCAAACCAATTTAGGCTGAGCAGCTTCCACTGCAGTCTGCAATCTGATATTCTAAAGTATTTCTAAGACTGCATCAAAATATAAACAATTTAGAAAAGTTTACCACCTCAAATACCCTTGTGTCTAAAGCTTTGTTCAATACCATTCCACATTATAAGGGACAGATATGGGTAATAAGGGAAAAATACAGAACCAAAATAAAATTGTTCTTTATCCTATGCAGACAGGAGTAGTGTGAGCCAGGACAGCCCTCAGGAAGTAACAAAACTGGCAGAGTTCAGAGGATCAATGACTGGACTACAAAAGTGTGACTGGAACAAAGGACTTAGGTGAGGGGACAGCTAAACTGGCTTGCCCCAGACATACTGTCCTTCATGTTTTCAAGTCTAGCTGGGGTAGACTGTTAAATACACTTGTGTTGAATTCCCAGATGTCACTGCCCTATTTTGTGGTGGAAAGTTTGATGGTGTTTTATGACCACATTCAGAGAGGTGATGCATACCCACCATCCTGCTGCTTTCTGCAAGACCAGCACTAATCTGGAAGGACAGAAATCCCTGTGCACACATGTGGCAGCTGCACAGCTGCTGCATGCACAAAGATGGTTTTTTCATAAATTCAGGGCATAGGGACTTGCTGCATAAATGGGGAGACTCATGAGCCCTGCCCAGGAAACTGGAGCAGTAATTTTCACATTAGCCACAGGGGAATAACAAAGAGCAGCTATCTCCCAGTAAGGCACATGATGTAATCTTTAACAAAATGCCCTAACTTTGAGCATTACCTACCTTGCCCATCTCCCCACACTACACCTGCCTCACCAACAAGCACTGGAACACTCGCTATTTTTTGGCATTTGTTCCAAGACTCACTGGCTCCTCTGCCCTGTTTTACCACCTGTTCTCCCTCATCTCATTTCTCAGCCATTCCTGGGTGCTCAGAGCCACCACCTGGCCAGCAGCAGAGGAGACAACAGCCACAAGGCTCAAAAAAGCACAAAGCCAGGCCTGCAACAGCTCCTGGGAATATTAGTGTATGGCCAAGGGTGCCTGGGTTCATTTCAAAGTTATAGCCCAGCACTCCCACCCTTATGTAGCCTCAGAGCCTTCTGCTCCCCTGAGAGGTTCATGCTGCTGTGTTAGCAACAAGAAGGGGTCTGGTGCATTACACTCAACAGAAGTTACAGGAGAGCCACGGTTTGGTACAGAGGAGTAGCCTGGGCACATTCACACATTTCCCAGCTCTGTATTGAAGAAAGATAAAACACAGAAACTGCATAAGCATAGGCAACACAGACCTCTGCTATAAGAGTCCCAAATCACTACTTGAGACAAGATGGCCAAAAAACAGCTCCAGAAGAATTACTTCTGGCACACACTGGTGAGAGGAAAACCAGGATTCCTGACACAAAGGATGAAGGTCTTGTGAAACCAGGAGCTCACATTGATCTGACAGTGCATCTACTGTCCCAGGATGGAGGATTGGTCATCGGCTTGAACACCAAGAGCCAGTGTTGCCAGAGCTTGAAACAGAACTTATTTTCAGGAGTAGATTGTTTCTCAAAGATAAGGCCATGGGAAGTTGAAGCACATGTTCAGGAGTCCCAGAATTTAGGCCAGCTATGGGGACTCATTTCTGCAAGCACTGTTCAGCTTACACAGATTGCTTTGGGAAACCACAGGAATCATTCCTGTGTACAATAAGGAACCTTCCTAATGATATATATTGTGTCTCTTAAAGAGGCTCTACTGACTGCAGCACACATTATGCCATACTGTTCCAAGGGGCTGTAACTGCTCCTTGCATACAAAAAGCATGAAGCATGTTCATGAGACCCATTTAACTGCACAGCCTGGCAGAAGGTAATGCTGAAATTCTTGACAGCTCCACAGTGCACATTTGCCAGTCTCACTGAACATAAAGCCAAGTATTTTCCATCACTAGGAAGGTGTAGGCAAGCTTTATGCACTAACAATTTAAAGCCTCAAAGCATTTTTCAGGACTAGAGGGATAGGTCCCTTAGCCAAAAACCATGGCAATGTTCTACAGTGTGTTGCACAGGTCAGTGTTACCTATGACTGCAGGTTCCAGGTCCACAAACACAGCCCGTGGGACGTGCTTCCCCGCGCCCGTCTCGCTGAAGAAGGTGTTGAAGGAGTCGTCCCCGCCACCCACGCTCTTGTCGCTGGGCATGTTCCCGTCGGGCTGGATGC
Organism: Rhabdornis inornatus; assembly: GCA_013397075.1. NCBI lineage: Eukaryota > Metazoa > Chordata > Aves > Passeriformes > Rhabdornithidae > Rhabdornis > Rhabdornis inornatus. The sequence goes on from VWZS01004056.1 coordinate 457,281, forward strand.
CGTGCTCCAGGCAGTACAGCTCCCAGCACGCATTGCCGATCTGCACGCCAGCCTGCCCCACGTGGACTGAGATGCACTCGCGCTGTGGGACAGAAACGCATCACTCAGCACAAACAGCACTGCCCTTGTTTAGCAAAGGCTCAGCACACCCAGGAGGACTGCCAGCCTGCAAAGCCATTAAAACATTGGCTTTATTATCTTGGTGTTGGGGGTATTGGCACAAAACACAACAGAACACAAAAGCCCCTTTGAGACATCATCAGCTCCACCCAGAAAAACTCTTTTCGACATTATCATTTTTACAAGCTCATTCCTCTTTGTTATTCTTCAATCAGACAGGAAGAGTCTGATCAACTCTTTCAAGTTCTTCAGCCAATTCCTCTCTTCATACCAAACCAAATATTTAGAAAAGCTGATGATCATACCTCTCGCTGGCCTAAGCATCCAGAACAGCATCACCCAGACCCCAGCTCCAGGAGCACAGCCACCAGAGGCAGCTAAATCCTCCCAGGATCCAGGAGCACTTCATTTAATGTACACAAAACCAAAAATATATTCTCCTGATCCCTTGAGGAAACTTTGTCATTCAGTAGGAAAGGCTTGGCCTAACAAACCACTTCATAACCCTCCATAAATACAGACCCACCAGGCCTCAAACCAGACTGCTGAACACAAGGTACTGAATTCCTCAACACCAAACAAAACTACCTCATGAAAGCCATGCAGAAAACAGTTCAAGGCAGCAAAACTATCTGTTCCTACCCATTTATGAATTCCCAAGCTGCCTATGATGTCCAGAGCATAAACCCAGTTTCTTTAATATTGCAGCACAGGACTTCAAATGGTAAAAGCCAAACCATAATAGAAACATCTCCAAACTCCTGGTCCACCTCTGGCAATTTTATAATTAACATCTAGTTTTGAATGTCAGTAAAGCACATTCTAGAAGAGCCTACATAGATTTCAGTTTAATGCGACTATTACCCAAAACTATATTCAGTCCCTACGACTGGATGGGACAATTTGGTCCCTTGGAATTCCAGGATAAGCAGGAGTACTTTCAGGCACAAGTACAGGCCAGGCAGAGAATGGACAGAGAGCAGCCCTGGGGAGAAGGAATGGGGGTGTTGGTGGATGAGAAGCTCAACGTGCCCCAGCCACGTGCTCTGGCAGCCCAGAACCCCCCTGTGCTGGGCTGATCCCCCAGCATGGGCAGCAGGGCAGGGGGGGATTCTGCCCCTGTGCCCCACTCAGGTGAGACCTCACCTGCAGAGCTGCCTCCAGCCCTGGGCTTCCAGCACAGGAAGGACCTGGAGCTGCTGGAGCGAGTCCAGAGGAGGCCACGGAGCTGCTCCAAAGCCTGGAGCCCTCTCTGCTCTGGAGCCAGGCTGGGAGAGCTGGGGGTGTTCAGCCTGGAAAAGGATCCAGGGAGTCCTTAGAGCCCCTTCCAGGGCCTAAAGGGGCTCCAAGAGAGCTGGAAAAGGCCTTTGGACAAATGGAAATGGCCTTCAAATGAAGGAGGATAGGGTTAGATTAGATATTAGGATGAAATTCTTCCCTGTGAGGGTTGTGAGGCCCTGGCACAGGCTGCCCAGAGAAGCTGTGGCTACCCCATCACTGGAAGTGTCCAAGACCAGGTTGGATGGGGCTTGAAGCAGCCTGGGATAGTGGAAGAGATGAAACTGGATGGTCTTTAAGGTCCCTTCCAACATAAACCATTCTGTGATTCTATGACCTGGAACTGCCTAGTCCACATCCATAGTCCATGTAGAAAAGCAGGAGCACAGTCCTTTCAAATTCACTGGGAACCCCATGTAATTAAAATCTGTATTTGTAAAAAAAACCCCATTTGCCTGTTTTCAAGCACAGCACTGTACAGCTGAACTGTTTTTAAGCTCCCATCCATCCAAGCTGTATATTCAGATGTCCAGCCCACATCCTCTCTGCAAGCAGCCTTGCTCAGAGCTGCTGCCACACTTCTCTCCAAAGCCATGACACCACTGCTCTCCAGGCTGAAGCACTGAGCTTCTCCAGTGCTGCCATGGCAGAGAACACACACACAGCCAACCTGCACAGCATGAAAGAAGTGACAGGAAAAGCAGCTACAGTCCCACAGAGACCAGACCATGGCAACCACCCAGGGAACATCCCTTCAGGAGAGCAGGACAGCCTGAAACTTTTCTGCAGGGAGAGGAGAACAACACAGACCACCACATCAGCCTGGATCCTCACCTGAGACCTAAACCTTGCTAGAGAAACTCCTAAGCAGCTGGGAAAGGTCACTGAGAGAGTGTGGAAGGACTACACCCCACCACAGAGATGGAGGGTATGTGGAGCAGTTGAGGCCATTGGCTTGTTTAGCCAGGAGAAGAGGGGAGATCTGATCATGGTCTAGAGCTTCCTCATGAGAGGAGGCAGAGGGCTCTTTGGTGACCAGTGACAGGAGCCAAGGGAAGCTGTGTCAGGGGAGGTTTGCCTGGATATGAGGAAAACATCCTTCCCCCAGAGGGTGATCAGACAATGGAACAGGCTCCTCAGGGCAGTGGTCACAATCCCAAAGCTAACAGAACTCAACACTCTCAGGGAAAGAGTGGGATTCTTGGGGGTGTCCGGTGCAGGGCCAGGAGCTGGACTCAATGGCCCCTGTGGGTGCTTTCCAACTCTGAATGTACGGCTTGGCAACACAGCCACAGACAAGTGCTACAGGTGCTACATTGAACCATGGCATGTTTACTTGGACAAAATGTAAAGTTCAACACATTGGCCAATGACTCCCTGCAGCAGTACAAACAGCAGTAACTGAGAGGCAACCCTGCTGCAAAGATCCTGGAGGTTCCCACAGAAACCAGCCTGGATGTCCCACAGGGTGCTCTCATCCTCAGCAGGACACTGAGGATGTGCCAGGGAACAAGAGGAGACTCATGGCCAGCACAGAAGAAGGCCTCCCTCTGCTCTGCAAGTGGCACCACATCAGATTCTCAGAGGTTGATGCAAGGCTCAGGTTTGTATTAGGAAAAGTCTCCCCAGTGGAATGGTGTGGCTCTGGAACAGGTCACTAGAGAAGTGGGAAGGAATCTCTGTCCTTGGAGGTTTTTAAAACTTGGCTAAACAAGTTCAGTCACAAAGCCTGGCCTGGTCCTACTGTGAGTTCTGCCTTAGGAGTTCTTTCAACTGCTTTCCTACAACTCTACTAAGGACTTTTAAGTAGTATGTGGCTATTCAATGAAATACAAATCTTTATCAGACAGTAACAGATTCTCTGCCCATTTTGCACTGCATGGCCTTTTCATAGCACCAAGAATACTAAAGAACAAGGCTCAGATTTTATTCCTAAAGCATCAGCTCCAAGTTGGAATGACAGGCAAGAGAACTGTCACACGCATTATAACTTGGGGCCTTCACACATAACTGATGAGAGCTTCAGAATAAGGATTAAATGTATACAGACAGTGCTGGTAAATGCTGTATTCAAGCCACTACAGAATCTTCTTTTTTACCTAACTAACACTAAATGCTTTCCCAATACTTACATACATTATTTGCAAGCAGACAAAGTTGCAGGCAGAATTTCTCCAGCCTAGTCTCTGTCTCCTTTCCCTACAGGATGTGCTCCAGCTGAAGGGCACTGTCCTGTCCCTGCCCTTCCAGCAGCTGCAGACTCAGCCCCTTGCTGCCCTCACTGCTGGGCTGCAGCCTCCCAGCTCCTCCACGGCACTGCTGGATCAGGCTCTAGGTCCTCTGCACTCCCCAGCACGGTGCTCGAGGTCCAGCTGCACCTGCGTGAGGCTGATGGAAAGCCAAGCTTCCTGAGAATGGCTGTGCCAGCTCAGACCAAGCTCACCAGTACACCATACAGAGGAACACTGTTTCCGTGGGGTGGGACTCCAGAGAACCTGCATCCTTTGCAGAGACCAGGGGCTCTATTCATACTCCTGATTTGACTATTTGAAAACTGATAATAAACAGCCCCCAAGGGAAGGGTAAGAGCACTACCCCAACGTGGAAGAACCGCATGCCCATCCCAGGCTCCAGCTGTGCTGCCCAGCTCAGCACCTGAACCCTGACCTGTGGGACATCCCAGCCTCGTCACACCTTTCAGATTACCCTTCAAAGTGACTCAATTTACCAGGTCATTGCTGCCAGCCAATCTCACAAAGTCCTTCAGGAACTCTCCCCATCAACCCAGCCCCGGCGCTCCCACCCGCTCAGAGCACGGACAGCCCCGGGGCAAGACCGGGGGAGCGGCACCTCGGCAGCAGCTAGGGCGGTGGGCACGGCTCCTCCCCCGGCCCTACGGGTCGCGCACACCGGGCGGAGCTGCCCCTCCCCGGGTTTCAACGAGCGGGAACCCGGCCGCTCTCCCACGCTGTGCGGGCAAGCCCGCAGGGACGGGCGGCCCGGGGGCTGACGGTGCCCGGGACAGAGCTGCAGCCCCAGAGCCGGCCGGGGCTGAAGGTCCCGTAGGCCGCCATGTTCTCGATGAGGCCGCCACCATTTTGGGACGAGACGGCGGGAACGACAGGGCGCGGGACGAGACGCGGCTCGGGGCAGCAAGACCCACCGCCCACCAGGGCCCGGCGGGGCCGTTCCGCCGCCAATCCCGTCCCCCCCCACCCCCGCTTCCCGCTGCAGCGCGCGGAGCGGCGCCAGGCTACCCTCACCAGTGGGCCCTCATCCCACTCACCATGGTTTGGAGCGCCGGGACAGACGGGCAACGTGTCTGGGCAGCACCGCAACAGCAGCAGCCCTTACCAGGCTCACCTTATATAAAGTGAGGGGCGGGGCGCTCGGCTCCCTGCGCTGTGCTCATTGGCGAGGAGTGCCCTCAGCTGTGTTCTATTGGATAATAAAAATGCCTGTCACTGTCCTGCACGAGCTATTGGCTGATTCGTAACAAGGGGCGGGGAAGGGGCAGGGTTTAGTCTTCCCGCCAACGAAGGCCGGCACCTCCCTCCTCAGGCTCTGCTTCAGGCCGGGGACCGCTGCGGCCGGGATGGGATCACTGTCCCGGGCTGGGGATCACTGCAGCTGGGCTGGGATCACTGTCCCGGGCCGGGACCGCTGCGGCTGAGCTGGGATCACTGTCCGTGGCTGGGGACCGCTGCGGCCGGGATGGGATCACTGTCCGTGGCTGGGGACCGCTGCGGCCGGGATGGGATCACTGTCCCGGGCCGGGGATCACTGCAGCTGGGCTAGGATCACTGTCCCGGGCCGGGACCGCTGCGGCTGAGCTGGGATCACTGTCCCAAGCCGGGATCGCTTTGTCCAGAGCCAGTGGCTGAAGAGGAGGAGTCTCAGCACTGTACACTTCCCGGTGTTGGCCAAGTGCTCCGAGCTCAGCCTGGGGAGCCCAGAGCCAGCGGCTGCTGCCCTGGGAAGGAGCCCTGAGGGCCACTCGTGGCCTCGCACACACGGGTGTCCTGGGTGAGAGCTCTCTCTGTCCCGGCTACTTGCACTGAGCCCGGGGAAAGCCACCAGTGAAACACCCGGGCAAAGCTGGGACCAAGGCAAGGCCCCGGGATCTCTGGGGACAGCCTGAGAGCCCCACATCTGCTTGGTGGGACCCAAAGGCACTGGTCCAGGTGGGCTCTGAGTGCTGTCTCTGGGCTGAATGAGTGGGGTGTGGACAAATCTCTGTCCCAGGAGGCTGGTGGCAGGGACAGCAGTGCCTGTACCAAGTGCCACTACTGGGATGAAGAGTCACAAAACGGAAAGGACTCAAAGTTAAAGGGCTAGATCTGGAGAGCACATAGATTTTACTAGAATCAGCAGATCTGGTGTTTGAATGCCCCAGTTTATGTTGGATATTAAGTGGGAAGCATAAAAACCCTGTGGTATGTCCTAAGTGTTATATTAACAGAAATATTCCTGAGATTGCCGAATTCACTCTCTGGGTAAAAGCAGCTGCTGTGTGTATGAGTCTGATGTTTGATACCTGGAGTTCCATCCGTCCTTCAGGGCCTCAGCAGCAGCTTGGGTTTCAGGAAATTCCTTCTTCCTGCACTGAGCTGAGTTTTTGCAGCAGGAGAGGGATGTGAAACAATTCTGAACAATAACAAAGTAGGTGATTTTTCTTCTTCCTGTGTAGATCTCCAGCCCTGCAAGCAGCCTGGATAAAGGCAGTCCTTTTAACAGGAGTGTCATGGAATTGTGCCAGGCTGGATCTGTACATGGAGGGAAGGGATGAACCCCCTCCCTCCAACTGATCCCCAGGGCAGAGAGCTGACACCTGCTGAGGATGCTGCTCCTGCTTTATCAACCCCATTGTGATCATTTGAGCCCAAGGTGTGGGATGAAACCTGTGTGGGTGTATCCTGAAAGAAAATAAGGGCAAAAGCACTCTGGAAAGCAAGGGTCAGAGAATCAAGAGAGGAAGAAGGAGAAGGATTCAGAGGAGGAAGGAGAAAAACCCACAAATAACACTGATATAATTTGTTTTTCCAAAGAATGATGCCAAGTGTGATGTGTCACTGAAAAACAAGTGGGGTTAGGGAATTTGGCCATCCCCACACCAGAGTGGGGAGTGATCACACAAATGGCTACCTGTGATCTGGGTGATGGACACCAAGAGAAAACATTCAGGTGTGCAATGTTTTTTTAAAAAAGATAAGTCTTTTCTTTCATGTTTTGATCCTCAGCAAGCCCAAACTCTGCTTAGTGCTTTCAACCTGGTATATATCTGAAGGATCCAGTCAATATTAAACTTCTAATAACCCCCAACCTGTGTTCTAAGAGACCTGAAAGACTTATTTTCTCTCATTTATTTATCCTAATTGCTTGGCCTAACTTCAATGAGGCATGACCATGGCTGCAAAGTGCCTCTAGCTGTGACCATCTCCTTAGTGAAGTTGTTTGGTAAAGAAGACCACGATAGTGTCAGTTGTCTGAGACAGGAAGAACTAAAATTACCATGAATTCCATGGTCAAAGAACCATGGAATGTCTTGGGTTGGAAGGGACCTTAAAGCTCATCTCATTCCACCCCTGCCATGGGCAGGGACACCTTCCACTATCCCAGGTTGCTCCAAGCCCTGTCCAACCTGGCCTTGGGCACTGCCAGAGATGGGGCAGCCACAGCTTCTCTGGGCACCCTGTGTCAGGGCCTTAGCACCCTCACAGGGCAGAATTTCTTCCCAATGCCTAGTCTAAATCTCTCTTCTTTTAGTTTAAAAGCATCCCCTGCCTTGTCCTGTCACTCTCTGCCTCTGAAAACCTTTGCATCTGTAGATGTTTATGATCAGATAGGAGGGATCCCACCTGCAGTGGTCATGAGCTATTGGAAGATGAAAGAGAAAAATAGTTACAATATTTTAGTTTATTTTGTTCTTTTTTAATTTAAGAAAAAAAAATCAGTTAGATGTTCTTTATTCTTTTTATCCTCTGTTGTGCTTTTCTCAGTTGGAAACAAAATACCAGCACTACATGGCTAGTGGGATCTTTGCAAGCCCAGATTTGGGAATACTTTTCCTGTAGGTTGAAAGAGAAAATAGAAAATCTAAGTCAAATTAGATTTAATTCTTCCACAAGTTGCTATTGTATTACAAATATTTCAGTGTTCTCTCTTTTCCCTTCTCAAAGCCTCCCATTTTAGGCACCAGGTATATCTGTGAGAATTTCATCTGCTCATTCAAAGCAATACATTTGGTTCTGTTGTTTCAAATTACTAAGGAAATCTTCAATTTATGAGCAAAGTTTAATCTAAGATGTACAATGTATGGAAAATAAGTGCCCACGCTGTTTTTTTTTTTTAATTGTTGTTTTTAAACTAGTTATAAGACTGTAAAGATTTGATTTATGCTTTTCAAATGCTCTGACCTGAAATAACACTCACACTGGTCCAGCTGTCTTTCAACCCTGCCAGTGCAGTTGAGCAGTGGGGCAGAGCCTGGACTGCCAGTGGTACAGAGTCACACACTCAGGGGGTTTTATTCTCTGTTAGAAATGTTGCAGCACCACAACATGAGATGGGTCAGACCCCTTGCCAAAGCAGAAAATTCAGATGGCATCGCTCTGAGTGCACTGAGCATTATTTTCGGCTTAGCTGACAAAATCAGATTAGGCTGGGCTGTGGTGTTAAAGGTGTAAAGCCCTGGTCCAGCTTCAGCTGAGGTTTTGACATGCTTAATTCCTGAACTGAGCATCTGCTCTGACTTGGGCACCTGCAACCTATGCTGGCATTGCCTCAGCCCCACTCCCCAGGCTGTGTTGGGTGTCTCTTGTGGCATCAAGGGCAGGTTCAGTTTGGACACCAGGAAGAATTTTCCTCACTGATTGGGTGATTAAACACCTGAAGGGGCTTCCCAGGGAGGTTTGGAGTCCTGATCCCTGGAAGTGTCCAAGGAAGGACTGGACGTGGCACTCGATGTTCTGGGCTGGTTGACAAGGTGGGGGCTGGTCACAGCTTGGACTCAATGGTCTTTGAGGTCTTTTCCAACCTCTATGACTCTGTGATTCTGTGGAAAGGACATCAAGGCAGTGACACCACATGTTTTGCACTTGGAGCTGTGTGTGCCTCCGTTTCCCTCAGTGTGCCCTCCCAGAGCTGCTGCACTAGCAAGAAGTCCCCCAGTCCTACAGAAGCTGTTGCTGCTGCACACCCAAAAACCATTTCTTGGGGCCTGAAATGCTTTTGATTTAGTTTGACTAAGCAGCCATGTCAAGGGGCTATCAGGGGTTTCTTGAGAACATTCTTTTTTTCTGCTGGAGGCCAGTTCTGTGAGCAGCAGAAGTTTTTTGTTTCCCCAGGATTTCCCTGTGCCTGGTAATGCTATCATGTCCCAGGCACAGACTTTGGCTGCAACCCGTGATTCAGTGAATATGACACCTTCCAAAAATTCTGGACTAGCTGTGTATCTGTGATACAGTCTCTGTGGCTGCACTGTGGGCCTGGGGCTTCTCCAGCAGCTTGGATGAAACTTCTTTGAATGTACAACTCTGCAGCTCTTGCTTTCTGTTCTTTCTCAGAAGAATTGGATATATAATGTGTGCACATTAACTTCTATCACTGAATTCCCAAAACACGACAGCCTTAACCCTGTGCCTGCCTGCTCAAAGCACCTGGGATGACCTGGGATTTCCATGCACGTTTCCCAGCACTCAGATGGACAAGGTCAGCTTGCTGCCTGCATTTCAGCCGGGTTCCTGACTGGGGTATCAGCTCCTCCTCATCGCCAGCTCGCAGGACACCCATCAGGGTGTGGGGATTGCTGAGGGCATATGAATGGTGAGAGTGAAACCATCCAACTGCACCACTCGGGGGAAAATGCTTCAGCACAGCTCCATTGTTTCAGAGTTCAGGTTCATCTCCTCCTCTCCAAGCGCAAATCCATTCTGTTTCACACATCCATCCTCAGTCCTATGTACTCACCCTGCTTTTAGATCTGGCTCCTTCCAGAAGTGTAGGGCCCCTCTGACACAGTCAGAAACACTCCCTTGCAAATGCCTCCTTTGTGGAGGCCAAAGAGCCCAGCCTAGAAGCCTGTCTGGACAATTCCTGCACAGGAGCATGGCAGACAGGGAAGAGGGGACTGGCAGTGAGTTTTTGAGTTTTCCTGCTCTGGTTTAAGCTGTATCCCATGGCCACAGCCTTACCTGAACCCATCACAGGCTGGATCAAGGGGCCTCAGTGTTGTGGGGGCCCTGCTCCTCAGTGACAGGTTTTATTCTCTGGCTCTGAAAGACCCTTTCTGTCTCTAATATATTTGATTTTATTAATTATTTTAAATTTTAGATGGCAGGACCTGGAGCTGGTCCTGAACATCAGCTGGGAGCTGGTAAAGTGATGTGTCATGCTCCAGCAGCATTAAGGAGCACACTCCAGCAGCCAGTTCCTTAACATGGATTTCACTTTCTCATAAGGAAAACTGCATGACCCAGGTAAGTGGCGATGGATCCTCTGTCCCATGGCAGCAGGACAGGGCTGTGCCAGCTGCAACCTTTATGGCCACGTGTTCATAGCTCCCTGGGTCATTTGCCATCAAAAAATTTCCTTAGCTGCAGACACAGGTACAGACAGGTACTCCATCCTTCACTTCCACTCTTTCTTCATCCCTTTTTCCAAAAATGAGCACCCAGCTTCCTCCTGGTCAGGTCAGATGAAACAGTACCAGAAACTCCCACGGCTGGGGTCAGGGCCAGGGCTGAGTGTCAGAGGGAGGGATGGTGTGACACAGTTGAACATTTACAAACACAGTCCCTTCCCTCCCTTCCCAGTGCAGGGGGATGGGATTGTTTTGACAGCTCAGAGCTGTCCTGAGGGAGATGTTGGAAGGTGCCTCCCAAACAGGGACTGATCCCCTGACCTGTGCACAACACGGGGCTGTGGCAAGCGAGGGCCCAGGTCTGTGCTGATCCTGGGGACAGATCCCAGGGACAGATCCCAGGGACACCCATCATGTGGTGCTGTGGCAGCTGGGCTGAGTGTTGGTGCTGCTGTACTGGTTTGGGTTCCCCTTTGCATTGCTGATATCTCCCTTTGGTACTGTGGCAGAGCGTGAGAGGTTGGGTTTAGATCTCCGTGTTTTAATCCTGAGGTGACTGTACACATGAGGAAATCACCGAGGACAGAACACATTACACAAGAAGAGTCACCCTGGCTCAGCCTTTCACCACTGAGCTCACTTGTGGTGACCCAGAGCAAACACCTTGGCAAGTGTTGAAGAGGTTGTGTAACATCACCACTACCCCGGGATATTCTTCCCCACCTCCAGCAATCCCTGTAATAGAGGACTCCTGAACTACCAGCCTGTATTTTCTAAACTTTGTATCAGACCTATGCTCTGAGGATGGGTTTTTCCACGTCTGTTTGCTCTGTTCCCCACAGGTACCTCAATGCCTCACCAGCAGACAGGAAGGTCCCAGAATCTCTTTTTGGGTCTGGGGTCCTGTATTGCTACAGGAACAGAGAGGTTTTAGTGTTGTCAAGGAGTTACTTCCATTTTGTCTCAACAGGGACCACCACGTATTTTGGTTTTGGTTTGATCTTCCTTTGGGGCACTGGGTGCACTTCACTTGAGTTTATCAGATCTGGTCTAACCCTTCTCCTCCACCTGACAGGTCTGACACCCAGCCCAGGGCTGTGGACTTTTACAGGGGCTCCCATTGCAAAGCCCTGACCTTTGGCTGTTGCAAAATGTACTGGCAGCTCTGGCAAGGGACAAGGTTCCTGACATCAGAACTGTCATTAGTCTTTTGGAGAGGTGGAAGGGGAAAAGAAGCAGGGATGTTGTTCTGTTTTGTTTTTTTTTTGTTTTGTTTTTTTTTGTTTTGTTTTTTTTTGTTTTGTTTTTTTTTGTTTTGTTTTTTTTTGTTTTGTTTTTTTTTGTTTTGTTTTGTTTGTTTTTGTTTTTCTTGTAGCCTGGGAAGGGTATGACAGGTAAAGAAAACTGTTGCATAAAGCTGAGCTAGAAAGAATGAGGAAAACCAGTACATTTTGTGCTTGTACTGAGGTTTTTGTTGGTTTAGCCCTAACTGTGATCATGTTCTATCCAGACAGGCTCATCTGGCCATTCAGGTCTGGGCTGCATTGTCACTAGTCTGCAACTGCTGGAGCAGCCAGCACCCTGTCCTTTCTTGCTGGAATGTACTGATGTAATCTAAGTGCATCATGGAAATAAGGGAAGACACCCAGAATGGAACACTCTCTTCATTAGACTGGGTTAAAATCAGAAACCACTTCAGCTCTACCTGTAGCCCTCTTTCTGCCCCATATCCAAGGAACAGAAGATCACCCTGGAGCAGGACGGGGTATTCAGCCCATTTCTGTTTCCTGGGCAAGCTGAAGATCCACAAGCCCTGCCCAGAAAAGGAGGCAGACCCTGGTGTGCCTCAGGGTGGTGTGGGCAGGGCCCTGGGAAGGAGAGGGATGTGCAGGTGGAGGTGCTCCAGCCCACCTGGGATGCACCAGAGAGCAGCACAGCCCAGTGCACATGGCTGGGCTTTGACTGCAGAGCAGGATGTTCATCTCCTCACACGGACCTGCACATTTGCCCTGGTTTCAGCCAGGACAGGGTGAATTTTTTTCACAGCAGCCATGAGAGGCAGAGCCTGGAGCCGTGTGGGTGCTCCAGGTTATTCCATACCATGCACTTCACCACCAGGCTAGGGAGGTGGAAGTGAGGGACTCTCCTTCCCTGGGGGAGAATGACATTCCCTTCGGTGGTATGATGGGGAAGAGCTGTTGGATATTGTGGTTTTCCATGTAAATAAATACTGCCTTATACCTTTTGTTATTAATACTGTTGCTATTACTGGTCGTTTTCTTATCTCGTTGCTGTTTCCAGTAAATTGTTCTTATCTCAACACATGATTTGCACCTTTTGTGCCTCCAATTCTCAATCCCATCCCCAGAGCAGGAAGCTGGAGGGGAAGGGGGCAGTGAGAGGCATCTGATTTAGGGGAGTCTTGGTGGAGATACTGGATTGGGGAATATAATTTCTAAACCACAACAACCTTCTATCCCATCACACAGACCTGCACATTTTATCTCAAGTGCTGCATTGCAATAAATGGGGCAAGAATTTGGGGAGAATGCTTAATCCACTGACCTCAGGCCAAACCTTGATGGGAGGACATGGATTCTCTGTGAGGGTTTTGGGAAAGTTTGCTGGGTGCCAAGATATATCTTTCATTTAGAGCTGAAAACTACTCAACTAGACAGCACTGAATTAATTCCTGTTCTAAACAGTCCTGATCCAGATGGGCTGGGAATCCTTAAATACAGGAGTTACAAGTGCAGAAGGCATAGTCAGAGTGGTTTGCACAAGGGAAGGCCTCCAGAACCCTGAACATGTGCAGTAGGTGTATCTCTAATTATCTGATTAAACCCTGTTTATATCTGATCCTGCCCCCACAGGGAGTGTCCAGTTAAGTGCAGGATGTGCCTGAGTTGCCAGAGTGGAGCCCCAAAGGGCTGGGCTCTGTTTTTGTTTTGTGAGGTTCCTTCCGTGACAGTCAGAGAACTTGCAGCAGTGTCTGCACACAGATGAACATTTCATGAGCAAGTTTAACATCAGCATTCTCTCCCTTGATCCCTTGACTTTGTAACCTCACCATGCTATTAGCTTGGTTTCTTGAAGGTAATCCTTAAATAAGAGCCTGGTTTAATGACCTTAAATACATTCTCTGCTTTTAAATCTTGGATTATTTGTTCATCCAACTGTTTAAATACTGCTCCTGCAAGCATGGACTTCACTACCTGCCCTATTTTTTTGTTCTCTGCAAGCCCACATTGCAGGGGCTGCTCCCATCCCTGCTCACTTTAAATATTGCTTCAGCACAGTCTCTTTCAGTGCTGTTTTCCTGCCTTTCCCTTCTGCTCTGTGGTACCAAACCTACATTTGTCAAAGCTGAAACAGCTGCTCTAGCAAGTACAGTTGTTTTTAATTTAGAATTCAAAGCCCTCCTGAGTAACTCACCAATTGGGCTGTGGCCTCTCTCTATTGGGTGCTGTGTGTGTGCTGGACAGTGCCCCTGTCTCAAATGATGCCAAACTTTGGTACTTGAACCTGTACCAGGTTCAGTTTGTTACCTGGGAGTAAACTGTTCCTAGTCTACAAATTTTGTCTTCTCCACAGTAACTTTTGGTTTAGACACTGAAAACATATCTTGTCTTGCCCTGCTAGAGGAACTGGTCTCTCTTTTAGGGCAACTAATTGGCTTTTTTTGGGAGGTGTTCACCTGGAGAAGAGAAGGCTCCAGGGAGACCTTAAGAGTTCCTTCCAGTGCCTAAAAGAACTCCAGAAGATCTGGAAGAGGGACTTTGGACGAGGGCATGGAGTGCCTGGATGAGGGGGAATGGCTTTCCACTTACAGAGGGCAGGGATGGGTGGGATACTGGGGAGAAATTCCTCCCTGTGAAGGTGGGCAGGCCCTGGCACAGGGTGCCCAGAGAAGCTGTGGCTGCCCCTGGATCCCTGGAAGTGTCCAAGGCCAGGCTCACAGGGCTTGGAGCCACCAGGGATAGTAGAAGGTGTCCCTGCCCATGACAGGGGTGGAAAAAAGATGAGCTTTAAGGTCCTTTCCAACTCAAACCATTTTGTGATTCTTTTTGTGTGGGTAACCAAAATCACTCATTAAGCCAGATCTCTCTCACTGTGCAGCTTCCCCTCCCTGCTGGTCAGGTAGCAGCACCAGGTACCAACTCATTTCTATTCCCAGAGTCTGGATGTTCCCATCTGTACCAACTCTATCCTTCTGACCATGGAACCTATCAGAGGTGGTGCAGTGAGGGATTGTGGCAAACAGTTCACATCCTGTTTGGGTTTGGGCTGGGGCAGCGTTACAGCTCTCCACAGCACCTTGTGGTGCTGTTTGGGATCTGTGCTGTTTTCAGCTAAATCATCCCACAGGGATGATTTAGCTCCTGCTGAGTCAGGAGCTGTTCTGCCCCTCACCCTGACCCACCGGTGTTGGGCTGGGGGTGCACAAGGAGCTGGGGGGACACAGCCAGGACAGCTGTCTCTCACTGACTCCAGGGATATCCCAGACCATGTGATGCCATGCTCAGCCCTGAAACAGAGAGTAGGGGGATGGTGGGGTCTGGCCAGGCTTAGGGCAGTTGGTGATGAGCAATTGCTTTCTTGTATCACTTGTTTTTCTTGGTTTCTATTTTCCTCTCTTTGTTATTTTTTCCCCTTACATTTTTAAAAAATCCTTTTTCAATATTTAACTGTCTTCATGTCAACCCACCAGTTTTCTCACTTTCACCTTCCATTTCTCCTGCCATCACAGTGTAGGGGAGAAATGAGGGGCTGTGTTGGTGCTTAGCTGCCAGCTGGGGTTAAACCACAACACATCCACAGTCCAGACTCCACTGGCAGGGCTGTATCCATCTGTGATGGTCAGGCAGCAGAGGCTGGGGGAAGTGTCACAGATCTGAGCTGGTTCTTGCTACCCAAAGTGCACAGAGGGTGGCTGTACTGAGAATCCTGTGGATTGCTGACCAGTAAAGCAGGTAGGAACAGAAACTCCTTAGTGCACTGTCTCAGATTTGAGACTGTCTTGGAATTCATGGTGACACTGATGGATTAGAACACAGCACCAGGACAGAGCTGAGCATTCGTGTCCACATTAGCCCTGAGGAGCTGAAGCACTGTAGGCACTGACCTGGCTGGAGATCTCCAGGTGCTCCAGTGACCTGCAGAAGGATGCATGGACAAGGCAGAGGTGCTTTGCAGGTGCACTGCACTACAACCAGTGCACTCAGTTCTGCACTGCAATAGCCTTGTGGTGCAGCTGCACATGGCAACAGCCTCTTTTCACTGACCTCTGTGTCAAGACCAATTTAACATCAATTTAGCTGGACCAGCAGCACAAACTGTCTGTGAAGGTGGGGAGGGGTGCCAAGAAGTGAGTCAGAGGAGTGAGCCCCGTAAACAGCACTTCATGCTGTGCTTCCCTGAGTATGTACAGCACTGGGCACTGTGGCATCCCCTCTCCCAAAAGTGGGAGCTGTGTCTCAGGTACCATCCAGCTGCACACAAGTCATTCCCTTTTGGTGCCAGCATACTGGGTTTCCTACAGAAATCCCCATATCCTAGCAAGGGCCTTGAAGAAAGGGATGGAACCACATCCTCTGGAGTACTGCTGGCATCATGAAGGCCTGTGGAGCACTGGCAGCAGAGCCAGGCTGGGACACCTGTGGCTGCAGCAGGGATTGAGCTGATGAAGGCACAGAGCCCCCAGATTGCTGCTGATGCATGGCTACAACCTCACACTTGGCTATTCCTTATCGAGGGAAATCCCTCCCTCCCTCCCTCCCGAGCCTGAAACTGCTCCTTGCCCCAAGCACCATTCCTCTTTGGCATTTGGGTTCTGTTGCTGTGTCCTGGCCTTTTTTGGTGTCAGCTCCTTGGACCTGCCATGGCCTAGGCAGAGAGAACCAAGTCCTCCAAGGGAACTGGAAAGCACGAGGCAACAAGTTCTTGAAGCCAAGTCCTCATATTCCACTGGCAGATATTCCAAATTAACCAGCGATTTTGAAAAGAGCTGTAGCCTGGATGTTTGCCATGGAAAGAGCCTCTGTTCACAGCATTGCAGGCAGCGTGCAGAGCCAACTGCTTGAGGAGGGGAAGGATACCTGTGCTGACACGGCTCTGTTCATTTTCCCTTGCTCTCAGGGCATCTCTTCCAGCTGGGTTGGAACAATGGCACAGGAGACTCCCGGCAGCAAGCAGGCGGGAGCGCTCTGCCCCTGCACGCACAGCGATTAAAGCAACTGTCTGCCTTCCCCCAGGGAATTCAGCGCCTCCTGCAAGATAAAGAACATGAAAGGGGGAGCAGAAGCCCAGCTGAGCACACAGTCACTCCCTGCTGCTTCCCCAGCGAGAAGAGGCGGGGACAAACACAGCCACGAGGGAATTCTCCCAGCGCAGCCTGGGCCCGGGGACACTCGGATCCCATCAACACACAAATGATCCTGAAAGGCTCGTGAAGGACAGACCCCGCCGGCAGCTCCACCCTGTCGTGCCACACACAGCCGGGCTGCAGGGAACACACGGCTCTGGCTCTCTGCCTTGGCCTCCTGTGGCACCACATGCCCCACTCCAGGTCCAGCTGCATTTCTGGGCTCCAAACCTGCCCGGGCTGTCCCGTCCAGCTCAGCCCACACGGCTGAGAACCGTGCCAAGGAGGGAAGGACACGTGCTTTTCTGCAGGGAGAAGCTGTGTCTGACTCGTTCATGTCTTAGGCCCCACGAAATGGCCCTGGGATGCTCAAGGGACAAATCCCCCCCCAGATGCTCCCAGCCCTGCAGCTCTCCCGGATGTGCAGCACTTCAAAAGCCAAACTGCAGCCACCACTGGGATGGACTGTGCCACGCTCCGTTCAGTTTTAGGAATGATACAAGAAACAGTTTTTCCAGAGCTGCTTCCCCCTCTCAGAGGATGGAAGTGTTACCTCAGCAACCCCGGAACCTGCTCACTCTTCCTCAGGGATTGCATGAAGGGAGCCCAGCACTCGATTTTCACTTTGTGTAAGACTGGGTCATTTTCAAGTGCTGGGGCACTCACTCCAAAGCACGCTCCTGTGAAAACTGGCTTCTCTCCCCCACCCAGCCCCACAGGTCACTGAATCTTACCGGCACTGCTGGGCTGCCATCTCCCCCTTTTCTCCCCTCACCATCACTGAGGGGCCCAGCTGTGCTTATACCAAAGCTGCACCGAGGATGTGGCTGCCTCACAACTCAGCACTCAAGTATTTATGCTGAAATGCATAAAAGTGCTGGTTGAAAGAGAACAAAGCTTGCTTTGATAAAAGTCCTCATGTTCTCTCTGCATTTTAATGGCCAGTTCCACTCATCTACTGTGGTTTCCTTTTGTGTCCCCAAGCAGCTTCAAAATACTTGGTGTGTTTTTGGCAAAATACTTGGTAGTTTAGTGCTTCTTTGATTTTGGAGTTTGGCCTGTATTAACCTGACTCAGTGGGAGGCAGGGATGCTTTCCCTGCACCAGTTGTCCAAGGACCCTGAAGCTATTTAATCTCAATTGTTTCCTTTCCTCCTACTTATGTTCCTGCCAGGGAGTGTAATGTCAGATGAGTAAAATGACCCTCAGGGAAATTTGTAACACATTTCAGAAATCCCTGTTCCCCCAAACACTTCCCTGCAGAATCGCCTGTGCTGATGGGGCAGCCCTTGCTCACACAGAGGTTTAGGGGATGCAGCAAAGTGAGCTGTGCAGGACAGGGAACACCACAACCACCTCCCAGGCTAAGCTGGCCCTGCTTTCATCAACCACAGCTCTTCTCTGAACTCTGCTGAGCCATTCCCCTCTAAAGCTGCAGGCAGCAGGTCCCACAGACACACTGTGCAGGTGCTGCAGTGATCTCACTTTCATTCCTGCTGGGTTCCTCTGTGAGGACTCAGCCGGATGGGAGAGCCCTAGGACACAGCAGGGAAGCAAAGTTCTCCAAGCTACTGCTTCAAAGTCCACATTGTCATCACTGCTCAGCTGAAGATTCCCTAGTAAGAGGTGAGGAATCAAGGAGAGACCTCAGTCTTGGCAGGCCCAGGCACCAAGGCCTTTTGCTGCCTTGCAGAGCTTAGGAAAGAGGGAGCCTCAAATGCCAGCCCCTGCTCCATGCACCACTTACCTGATTCAGTGAAATGTAATTAATTTAGGGAAGGAACAGTGTGATTGTGACCTCTAAGCAAGACATGACTTGTGACAGCTCCCCAGGACAGCTCAGCTGATCTCACAGCCTGTAGCTGCCAAAAAGGAGGGAAAGCCTTCATCCTGCCATTGCCCCTGCAGCATCTCACAGGCTGCAGCACCCAAACTCCTGTGTGTCAACCCAGCAGCCAAGAAAAGCCTAACTTTAGCCTAAGTTATCAAACTGAACATGCAAAGGGTTCAGCAGCTGCTCGAGTGGGAGGCTTCGGTGGGAACGGGAGCTACATGGTCAGTCAAGCCCAGACCATGGCTCTGGGCTGTGAACCCATCCCAATACCAGAACCAGAGTGGAGCAAAGTCTGCTTTTAACCATCCTAAGCACATTTATGGCATATAAACACCTGACTCATACAAACCAGGCATGCCTTAAATCCACACCGGGAAGCAATTAGACAAAACTGCTGTTATTTGCCCCCCTGAACCTTGCTGGAGGGATTGGCTGGAGCAAGGGATGCAGGTGTGTTACTGTTCCCTCTCGAGGCACTGCTACATCTTAACTCGGGATGGTCTCAGGAGTCAAAGCTATGCAGACATTAAACAGAAGAATCCATTTCCAACTTTAAATTAAAGTGACCTACACATGAAAATAAGGGTTTCTGCACTGCCTTGGTGTTGATAGAGAAAGATGGGCTGCAAGATGAGCTTTCCCAGGTCCTATGTGCTTCCCATCCCTAAGGGTTGTCTATCCTAATTTTCTAGGAGTTACTGCAGGCAACTGGAAAACAGTTTTTCAACATGCTGGATAAAAAGCAGTGAAAATATTTGTGAGTCTATGTGAATTTTTATTAGCTCTCATTTACACAGGAATGGTGCAGCTTCAGCAGATCCCAAACCTGGTGATGTGTCCAGTGGAGCAGCAGCCTGCTCTTCCCCCAGGCCACGTCTGCTGACTCAGACACTCCTCCCCCAAAGCTCCATTAACAGCTCAGAGGAGCTGCCTGAGAGCTCAAATTCCACACAGTGATGCTGCCTTTTCCCCACTTCCTGCCCACCCCCCTGAAATTCTTAGTCACCTCTGGGAACACGAATTAGCCCAGGTGCTGAGAGCTGGCCTGCACAGCTGTCCCATCCCCTGCCCCAGGTCTCTGCCCTGCAGGGGTGTTTCTCATGGCCTCTCCAAGCTGCAGGAACTCAACACCCTACCTGAGGCTGAATGGCCCCCAAGATCTCATGGTACAAAAGCTTCTTCCCAAGAATTCCCATCAGACTGTTCATTTCTTCTTAGCATTTCAAGTCTCTGTGATCCTATTTAATATTTAAGAGTCAGCAGAAAGCATACCTGGATCCATGGAGGATTCACCTCCCCCCTCCCACTGAAGAGGAGCAGGAGCTCACAGCACTCTGAGTGCTGTGCTGAGTGGATTTCAGCTGCTGCCATTGAGATGTGAAGGCTTTAGACCTGAGCTCTCCCATCTCTCCAGGGGTGTTCTACTGACTGGGAAAGCTGCCACCAACCCCCAGCTCCATCCCAGTGCCACCCACTACTCAGGAATCCACATGTACCATCTTTTGGAGGTTATTTACTCAGCGTTAGCCACGCTGATTTCCACAGTCTGTTCTGCACAGTGGCGCCTTCAAAGTGAAGCTTGTTCAGCACAGCATATTGAAGTAACATGGACTGTAACTGGGGTATTACAGGGCAGAACACATATCCTAAGAGATAACAATCCAAATGAAAGTGTGAAATTAGTGATGTGATCCCACCATTTTGCCATGCCTGTGCAGAACCCAAGTGAAGCTCTCTTGTTCTTTGAGGCACATCTCCTTGATGAAACTGTGTAGTCCTTGGGCTTCGGGCTAAGAGACAGGAAGGGCAGGAGGGAAGAAGCAGTTTCCATGACAAATATCCATCTTACACATTTTGCAAGGGCACAGCACAGGATTTGCCTCCTGCTGCAGCGACATCCTCAGCCCCCCCTCTCTCCCTCCCCTGATAAATCCTGAGTGCCCACAGCAGAGGTTCCTGACAGAGCAGCCCCAGAACACGCCACATATTAAGGCAGAGTCTCCAAATGTTAGAAGTGCAGGCGCTCAAGCACTGCAGGAAGAAGGGACTTGTTCCTGCCCCTCCTGCTGTCAGGATGCCTCTTTGGGAGACCCATCCAAGGCTCTGCCTGCCTTACAGAGCCATGACAGCAAAACTGTTTCATTAGAGGGGTAAGGGAAAGGTTCTTCCTATAGCCTTGGGGCAGCACACCTACACCCCCCATTGAGTTTGGTGACACAAACAAGTCCATCACCCCAGCACGGTGACAGCTATGCCCTCACAGCTGGGTTAGTACCCAGGTGCTCATGAGCAGAGGACAGTGACATGTCCCACAGTGAGGCATAGCACCAGGGACCCCAGAGCATCCCTGGAGAGCTGTTCTGCCACTCCTACAGGGGTTAGCAATGGAGAATGAACTGGGCCACAATTACCAGCAGTGATAAATGCAGGGAGAACCACAGCTGCTGCAGCCTCCTTCCATTTTTAATTAGCTTTGTGCCCAGCTTTTAAAAGGCAGAAACCAAAACTGGTCACACTATCCCAGATTACTCTTACCACCTTTTACAGAAAAGAAATTCCTTCCTGACATCACTGTTTAACACACATACATGTGTTCTGACATGCTTCAGCACTGCCTGTCCAATGATTCAGATCATTTTCAGGCTGGAATCTCTTCACTCTTGCTGCCTGAAAGCTCTACGGTCTGGCACATTTTCTGTTTGCTGCTCTACCAGCCGATGGTGCCTGCACATTCAACCAGTGTTTTGTTCCCAAGCACTCAGTTAATAGTTAACTGCACATGTTAGTTGGAGTGCCTTACACTCACTTCAGGTGCCACAACTCTCACAGAGTACAGCTGTCGGGTGGGATGAGGTTTGGGAGAACGTAAATGTTAGAGCCTGGGGCAGCAAACATTCCTTTTGAAAATCAACAGAAGATTCAGCCTTAAACCCTGGAAGTGCTCTGGCTGCAGGTCAGACAGTTTCAGCTGCCACAACGACTCAGTGCAGCAGTCCTGTCGTCCTGCTGCCCTGCCCCAGTGCCACCATTTACATGGTGTCACAGGGCCACCAGCATGAGAGACACCTCAGGCCCCTGGAGCAGCCACCAGGAAAGTGGTAGAGCAGCCAGACTGGGGTAGATCAGGCTATGTCGCAAAAAAACAAAAAAAAAGGGTGAGCTGTCCCTGCAGGGTACAAGAATCCTCCCAACACCAACACCCTTCCCATAGGGGTGCAGGTGAGGAGTTGGCAGTGCCAGGGCTGCAATTCCTGACGCTGCTCAGCCTGTGTATGTGGGAAATGGGATGAGCAGCCGGGCTGCGGCCCAGTCACAGCGGGCAAGCTGTGGCCACGGGGCAGGCAGGCCGCGGTCAGTCTGGCTCTGGGCTGACCGGCTGCGCTCAGTCCGCAGGATCCCGGCCCGGGGCTCTCGGGGCTCTCGGTGGCCGGGCGCAGCTCCCAGCCCGGGCCCGGGGTCACTCGTGGGCCACGCGCTCCAGCGCCACGTAGAAGCTGTCCTTGTCGTCCAGGCAGTGCCAGCCGATGGGCCCCGCCTCGCAGTCGGCGCACACCAGGAACTTGACGTTGCCCACGTCGCGGGTGAATCCCACGTTCTCGAAGGAGAACATGTCGCGCACCAGCCAGTGCTCCCGCAGCACGTCCCCGCCGCCTCCCGCCGCCGCCGCCGCCGCCTTCTTCCTCATGGCGGGCAGGAGGAGCTGCGGAGACACGGGGCCGTCACCGCCCGGCCGGCACCGCCCGCCCCACCCCCGAACCCCCCGGTACCTCACGGCGGGCGAAGGTGGCGGTGCCGGGCAGCAGCACCCGGGAGCCGCAGCGCTGGCACAGCACGGCCCGCAGGTTGCGGCCCTGCGCGCACACGAGCCCGGCCGAGCCCGGCGCGGCCGCAGGAGGAGCAGGGGGGGAAGGCGGAGGCGCCGCCGGCTCCATCTCCGCGCAGGGCGCCGCCATGGCGAGGGGCGGGGCCGGCGGAGTGACGTCAGGCGAAGCGTGCGGTGACGTCATTGCTCTGCCCCCGCCCCACTCCGGCAGTGTGCGGGAGATCCGGGCTGGGAATGCTGACCTGGCACGGGTTGGGAATGCTGGCATGGCACGGGCTGGGACCCGGGCACGGGTTGGGAATGCTGGCATGGCACGGGCTGGGACCCGGGCACGGGCTGGGAATCCTGGCGTGGCACAGGCTGGGAATTCTGGTATGACACGGGCTGGGACCTGGGCACGGGCTGGGAATGCTGGCACGCTGCCCCTGGACCCTGGAAGTGTTCCAGGCCAAGCTGGACGGGCCTTGAAGCACTGAGATGGTGGAAGGTGTCTCCGCCTATGGCAGGGGGGATGAGTTTTAAGGTCCTTTCCACCCAAACCAGTGCGGGATTTTCTGGTCCCCCAGTGATCTTGGGCCGGTAGGAGTTGGCGGTGAGGTCTGTCTGTCGTGCGCCTGCCCACAGGAACCGTCAGGGACAGTCACTTCCCAGGCATGAGAGTCTGGAAATGCTCAAATTCATGGTTGGAGAAGGAGCTCAGTTGATGCTGGACAAAGGGAAATTGTCTCCCTTAAAAGTCTCCATCAATGGAAATGTTCCAGAACCCTCTGGATGCAATCCTGTACCCTGTGCTCTGGGATGGCCCTGCCTGAGCAGGGAGGTGGGACCAGATGAGCCCCTGGGGTCCCTTCCCACCTGACCCATTCTGGGATGCTGTGAAGCTGCAGCACCTCTTTGCATGTAGTGATTGCATCAGCATTCGGGAGTGCCTGGGCTGCTCTGACACAGCAGCTGTCTTGGCTGCTTGGCACAGAGAGGACCCCCTTGATGGGGAGGATAGAGTGCCCTGAAAGGGGCAAGGGGCTGACATTGGCAGCAATGTGTTTTCCTGGAGAGGAATGCAGAGATCACCCTGAGCCCACAAAGCCTGGGCAAAGCAGGAGGCAGTGCCAGGGCTCACAGGCAGCAGTGCTGGGGAAAAGGTCCTGGGGCCCAGGTGACTCTGCTGCTCCTCACTGAACACCTTTGAGCCACTCTGGCTGTGTGCTGGCCTGGGTTGCTGCTAACACCTCTCTGTTGAAAAGATTGAAAGAGGCCTTTTGATTGAGCCACTGCTTCTTTAAGGGGTGGGCCAGATCCCAGAAGAGTCCTGATTTGGTGTAAATATGCCACATCCTCCTGCTGTCTCACTCCTGACTGTCTGCTGCCAAGAACCCTCAGGAGACACCAGAAATGGGAACTGATATTTGAGGTATTAAATAAAGGTATAAAGGATTTCAGCAGCAATCCAGCTGCTCACCTCAGGCTCCAGCCCTGGGCAATGATGACATGAGCTGGGGTGTGAGTGTAGCTGGGAGACATCACCCCACTCTCCTGTCACCTGCAGGTGTTTCTAAGGCAGGGACAGTGCTCGGGACATTTGAGCTCCTAAGCCCTGTCTGGGTGTGTGTGGGGAGTCAGGGCAGGGCTCGAGAGGGGAGCAGGGCATGAGGAGATGTGGAGCCCAGCAGTGCCCACTGAGCAGCCCTGGGGCACCCCTGCCCTGAGCCACGGGAAGGTGGCACGGTTCAGTCTCAGTCCTGTGCCATGGCCATGGAAGGTGACACAGTTCAGTCCTGTCCCACAGCCATGGCAAGGTGACACAGTTCAGTCCTGTCCGGGGGCTCAGGGAAGTCACAGAACTCCCGTGCCTGGAGATACTCTGGACTCAACAGAACCTGGTCCAAACTGGATCTCCTTCAGGCAGGGTTACTGATCACCAGATTGCTCTTCCCAAATACAATTATCCTTGGATTCTCAGAGTTCTTTCCTACTCATGTAGGTGTCAACACCACTTTGAGAAAAACACTCCAGAACATTCCTGGGAGTCCAAATCCATCTCTGCCCTGGGAGCTGACTCTGGCTGCCCCAGAGGCACCTGAGCAGGGACAGTCCACTTGAGTGTCACTTCTCTCTGCAGGGAATCAGGGCCTCCCCACGGGTCACTCCTGCCCCAGACCACGAAGGAAACTCTGCTCCTGCCCATGCCTCTGCTTTGCAGGGGGGTCGGTGGGGAGGCCTTTCCCTCCCAATCTGCCTGCAGCAGGACATGAAATGACACATTTGTAAGGCTTCTGCCTGGTTGTTCCACGTGTGCATATCCTCATTTTGGGGGTAACACAGCCTGTGAGGGGTGAGATCCCAGCCAGATGTGGGGGGGAGGAAGGTGAGCCCTCTGCCTGCCCTGGGGAGGCTGGTGCAGGATGCAAATCCAGAGCTGCCAGTGCTGCATCTGGGATGGGGCACTTCTGGAAGTCCCAAGTGGCACAACGCCACACTGATGTCTCCAGCTTGTGGCCCAAGGCTGCTGCTGGGCTGGGCTGGTTGGTCAGGGCTGGTGGCTGGAGTGCTGTCTCTCATTGTTACAGTCCTTGTGAACAATTCAAGAGGTAAATAAAATCCTGCTAATAGGATCTTTGGCCAATTCTCAAGTCTTGGGTGGGAGCTTTTTCTGTTGAAAACTCACTCTTAATTCTGCCTTTTAGCATTTTCTGCTGGATTATTCATGAAGCAAAGATTCACTCTTGCTGGCCAGGGAGAATTGATACCAGCTTCCTCCCAAGCAGAACGTTTTGTCCCTTTGTTTTGCCTTCATCAGGAGCCTGTACATTTTCTCATCTCCAGCACAAACACGGAGCATTTTGAAGATTTATATTGTGCAATACCTCCCTGGAAACACCAGTTCCTCTTCAAACCCTTCAGTACATCCTGTCCTGGGAAGGCAGGGATGTGTCTGCTGGCCTCTCCCATGTGGTCACCTCCTGCTGTGACCCAGTTCTGATGCTGCTGCTTCAATCGGCCCAACTGCTGAGTTTCTGCCCAGCCACACACTGGACACGGAGCTGCATCCCCGTGAGCCCTTTGCAGGAGAGCAGGGCTCGTTAGGGAAAGGAGAGGAGATACTGACAGCTCTAGGGTCAGTGTCAGAGCCTGGGAACTCCCCCTGCACTGCTTGTCTCCCTGCAGGTGTCAGAGGGGCACAGGTAGGACAGATCCATGTGTGGGACCAGTGAGTGCTTCCTGGTGAATGCTGCACTCCCCAAATGGGCCTGTTCCCTTCTTTGCTTCCCCACTTTTTGCTGGCTAAAGAATGATGGAGCAGTTTGGGGGACAGGTGTCAGGAGAGGCTCCTCAACATCTGGAGTGAGTGGTGAGCTGTTTATTTGGGGACCAGGTAGTAGGTGGAGGATTTGGAGCCATCAAAGGCTCCTGGCGCAGAATGCTGCAGTTTGCCCTGAAATCAACAGAATCTGTGTTTTGCATATGGATTGACGAATTAATGTTCACATGCCCATGGTGGACAAAGAAGCTGTAATTTTTTGCAACTTCAGCTCTACTGTAACAATATTAGAATTACGGAATTTTTAATTTGGAAAAGGCTTCTAAGATCATTGAGTCCAACCACTCCCCCAGCACTGCCACGTTCACCACTAAATCATGGCCCCAGGGGCCACATCCTCATGTCTTCTGGATACTTCCAGGGATGGTCACTCCACCACTGCCCTGGGCAGCTGTGCCAGGGCCTGATCAGCCCTTCAGGGAAGAAATTTTCCTCAATATCCAACCTGAACCTTCCCTGGCACAACTTGAGGCCATTTCCTCTTGTCCTGTCCCTGTTCTCTGGGAGCAGAGCCTGACACCCCCTCCCTTCCTGTCAGGGAGTTGTACAGAGCCACAGGGTCCCCCCTGAGCCTCCTTTTCTCCAGGCTGAGCCCCTTTCCAGCTCCCTCAGCTGCTCCTGGTGCTCCAGACCCTTCCCCAGCTCCATTCCCTTCCTGGACACGCTCCAGGCCCCCTCCCCCAATGTCTTGTGGGGGTCCCAAGACTGCCCCCAGAACTGGAAGTGTTACCTCAGCAGGGCCCAGCACAGAGGGATGGTCACTGGTCCTGCTGGTCACACTATGGCTGGTACAAGCCAGGTGTCATTGGCCTTCTTGACCACCTGGGCACAACTGGGCTTATGTTCAGCCCCTGATGATTGATTATTGCTGTTGACTGTAATTCCAGTTTTTTCTTCCTCTCTGCTGTCAAAATTCCCTCATTAGGGAGTTCTCCAGGCCTGGCTGGTCTCTGTGCCACAGATCACTCACCTGGAGCAGCTGTTTTTCACTACAGGGCTGAAGCTGCAGAGCAGAGACACACCTGAGGGTAGCTGCCTGTCTAACACAAGGTTTGCACAAACCCTTCACATACTCAGACTATGTCTGGAAGGTAGAGAACAGAAGCTAAACTCCTACTGGCTCAGGAAATATTTTATTCTTTATACTTTCATTAAAAAATAAACATAGGAAACAAAACCACAGAACACTTGTGTGATAGAAACAAACGCAGAAGGTCAGAGCATTGGCTGAAAGTGCATAATAAGGTCATGCTACCATGTCCCTGATCCCACCCTGTCCCCAAGCAAGGAGTCAGCAGGAAGCTCAACGAGCAGCACTACATGGAGCCCAGGCACTGTGGGGCCAAGCTGATGGCAGAGGGGAGCCTGTGCTCCCAGGAACGCAGTGAGGCAGGACATGCTGAGCAGGGAGTGTGCCGTGAGCTGGAGTGAGCCACTGATGGAGCCTCACCTGGGCTCGTGGGGCAGGCCAGGGATAGCAAGTGTCACAGGATGTGGAGTTATGAGACAGGGGAATAAACAGCTGAGAACAACCAGCAAAACAGAATCCCAGATGTCACTCTGGAACAGCCCTGGAAGCAGAAAAATCCTAGGTAAAAGGAAAACCAACACAATGAACTTGAGTGAAAGGCTGCCTTGGGTGTGCTGGACACAGGTCTGTCTGGGGACAAACCCCAGTGACTCACCCAGCAGGACCTTGGTGGGCAGCAACCACTGTGTCTCTACTCTCTTGGCCTCAGCTCAGGTGACCTCCTCACAGGGTGGGGGCACAGGCACGGCCAAGCTCCCAGTGCCACACATTGTTTGCAGCTGGAGCTGTCAAGCTTTTTGAGGAAACACGATGTGATGAACCTTGCTGACCACCTGATCACGAGCACAAACACTGCAGATGCTTCTGTGGCAGGAAACGAGCTCCTCCCCTGCCCTCTGCCCCAGTGGCCTCAGGCTCTGTGTCACAGTAGTTGACAGCTTTAACCTGCGACTCCTTTGTGCAGCCCTGCGAGGCGCTGCAGACACAGTGACAGTGCAGGCCCCCTCACACACATCACCCAACCCGGCTCTGCACCCACGTTGGAACATTCAGTACGTACACGATGATTTGAAGCTGGAACACAGAGCAGCTGGACTCACCCTCACACACCCACATGGCTGAGAGCGACCCGAGGACCCACGGGGTCCTGCGGTGGCTGAAGAGGTGACCCAAGGGTATGTACATGTCCTTGGGAGGGGTCACCAGGCTGCCTGAGACCAGGCTGGGGCAACTCTCCTCTGCCCACAGACTGAGCCACAGAAACAGCAGAGTGCAGCTTCTCCTGACCCATTCATCCCCTTCCTCCAGCTTCCCACAGAGCCCCTGATTTTCAAATGACTGCTGAGATCACACAGTTATGCACATGCTCTAGTCACAAGCAGCACAGAAAGCTGCTGTTCTGGTGCCTATTCCCACAGCATCCACAACTCTCAAGAACAGCCACTGCAAATCATTTGGGACTCTTCCTCCAGCTGAGACTTTTTAGAATGTTTTTCTTTGTGAGCTCCCTCCTGATCACTTCTCCCGAAGGACGCAGACTCCGGCGTCGCAGCGCTGCATGCCCAGGGAGGTGACCACTTCCCAGCTGTCAATGATGGGATCGTAGCACTCGATGCTGCTCAGCAGGGAGTTGCCATCGTATCTGCCAGGACAGAAAGTTACAAATGAAGGACGGTGCTGGAGGAAGAGGCTGAGCTCATACAGCAGGCATAGCCCACATTATAACTGCATCAGGCTGCCATGACTCCCTGCTGCCGCTCTCCCACATGCCTGGGCCCTGGACCTTTGTGCTGCTGCTTTGGTTGGGCACGGTGACCCCGTGGGTGTCTCCTCTGAGAGAGGAGAGGCCTCGTGGAAGGGGCAGCAGCTGTGTCCCCTCAGGTCCCTTGCTGAGCACCCAGAGCTGCAGGAGCCCTGGCCTTACCCGGCGATGGCATAGAGCCGGCCCCGCAGCACCGTGGCCCCCACGTAGCAGCGGGGCGTGGTCATGCTGGTCACCGTGGTCCAGGAGTCCGTGCGGATGTTGTAGGCTTCCACCGAGGAGAGGTGAGCTGTGCCATCGAACCCACCCACCACGTAAATGTGGTCATTGAGCAGAGCCACGCCTGCCCCTGCAGAGAGAAGGTGGCACAGTCACACCCACAAATGACACTGGCAGCACCAGGCTCGCTGTCACAAGGGTGAACGGGTCAATTCCTCCCTCTTCACAGAGGAGGACATTTTTTATGCTTGTACCTCTCCCAAAAGAGCTTATAACATGTCTTCTGTTGTTGCTGTCTCCAATATGATACATGAAAACATCTCAGTCCACCAAACACTGCTGACTCTGTGGCACGGGGGGCCTAGACAGCACAGCAGCACAAGAGGTTTACCTGGGCTGACACCTGACCACAGGTGTGTGAACAGAGCAGCACCAGGCCTGCTCTGCTGGCAGGCAGCACAGAGACAGGTTCCTCTGGTGTTTCTGGCAGCTCCTGGCTGTGGCCTGGAGAGTAGCTGCACACTGCTCCATGCAAAGCTGGAGGAGGGATTTCCCTGACATTACTCCTCTGGAAGACAAAATGAAAACTGGTTTCTACACTGTTACAGAGGTAGAAGTGGCTGGAGCAGCTGCCTGAACAGGTGTTCTCACAGTGAAAGCAGACAATAATATGCTGCTCCAACTGGGAATTCATGAAACCAGCAGCAAATAACCCCCACCAACCTTGGTTCCTCCTTGGCAGCCCCCTCAGGTACAGCACTGGAAGACACTGTGACATTACCATGCACTCGTGGCCTCAGGGGCTCCTGCACCCAGGAACACAGTCAGCCCTGTCAGGCTGTCACCACCAACACAGAACTCTTGCACTGATTAATATCCTGAAGGAAATGAGCCAACTACCCTGCAGCTCTAGGGCATGGATCTATTTCTTTACAAACAGGGTATAAGAGACTTTCTGTTCCACTGAAGGCATCCTGGCTTTCCCTGTCTGTCCTTGCTGAGAGCACCAGAAGAGCTGGGAGTGGCCAGGCTGGCTCAGTGGACTCTCCAGGCTGAAGAGACCAAAGCAAGGCCTAATCAGGGAAATTGGGTCCAGCAATGCAATATGGCCAAGGTCTCTGAAAGGTAGCCTCCCTCCAAAATCTGTCCTAAAAGGTGAAAAGAAACAAGGAGGAAATGATCTCTGTGAATAAAGCCAAGATTACTCTTAGTCCTGGTCTTGGAATTCAAAGACCTGCACATGGATAACTCTTAGAGGGTTTTTTTTTAGAAGGGGGCAAAAGAGGTCCTACAGGGTCCAAGGTCACCAGAACAGACTTAGCTGACACCAGGATGAAGGGTGCAAGTATCTAAGGCGTAAGTAGTTAGGGGTGTTAGTACCAGAGTGGTAGCACAAAAACTTGGGCAAAAAAAGGCCCTTGGGCACACCCACATTTCAGACCTTGGTGCTCCAGGTCACAGTGCCAAGGAAGGAACGAGGTGAGCCAGTGCTGGGGGTCAAGAGCCTCACCAGGCTCCTGCTGGCTTGTGGCACCAAGAGGCTCATGCTGCAGCCAAGGCACAGCTACTAAAGCTTCCAGCTCCTGTGGGGTGCACAGACCTGGGAAATGCCTGTTGTAGAAAGCTTTCCCTTGAACTCTGCTTTTGGTCTTGTCCAAAGTCAGCCCTCTCTGGTGCCCAAAGCAGACCCCTTGTGGAAAGCCATCTGATCCTTAAGCTTCCTAGAGATTCATGGATTGGTCTCACATGGTGCCTCTGACCTAGAAAAACCTGCAGATTTTATCCTGTGCTTTATATGTATGGCCTTCCTGGATGTGGAAAGTGCCTAACTCCTAATTTAAATTCATTTTTGGCAGATAAACCAACACTTAACAGGAATATCCCTGTCGCAGGAATAATTATTTAAAGATTGGGGTTTTGGTGAATGCCACTGCAGGAAATTGAAATGTTTTTGGAACAGAGCCCAGTTTTATTGAGTACCCAGTACTTGTCCCTAACCAGGAACACTGCCCAGGGATCACATGGAGCAGTGCTGTCCAGGCTGTGAGGGCCAGTTATGGAAAGAAGCAGAGAAAAAGCAACTTCAAAAGGGATTTGGAAGATGGTCTAAGCACGTAACTGTAAGCACTGGGAGCCACACAGGTGGAGGCACAGAACAACCTTCCTGTGCACACACACAGGCAGGGCCAGGCAGCCCCTCAGCACAGCCTGGAGGGCAGGGCAGGGCAGGAGGCCTGAGGCACACAGCAAGAGCAAGAGGCCAACACACCTGGGCACACAGGAGCTGCAGGACCCCCACGACAACTCCTCTGAGAAATGAAGGAAAGCTTCAACAGAAAGATACTCCAAAAGTAGGATTTAGACTGGATTTTTGTCCTAAATACAACTGCCAACTTAAAGTTTGGATAGAATACCAGGCAGAGAAACAAGTGAAGAGTTGGTGGGGGATAATTATTGTGTGACTGCACCATTTGTGTAACCCCACTGCTGTGTGGCACTGCTCTGGCAGTGCTGCCCTGGAGCAGGGCTCAGGTGAAGGAGCAGCCTGGCAGGGCACACCTGCCTTCACCATGTCCTGTGCAGCTGATGAGCACTGATCCAGCACTGTGGTCAGTTTGTGCCTTCTG
This sequence comes from Rhabdornis inornatus, assembly GCA_013397075.1. Classification (NCBI taxonomy): domain Eukaryota; kingdom Metazoa; phylum Chordata; class Aves; order Passeriformes; family Rhabdornithidae; genus Rhabdornis; species Rhabdornis inornatus. Next base: position 488,238 of record VWZS01004056.1, read on the forward strand.
AGCTCTTCTCCCTGTCAGGCATTGTTCCTAGTTGTGGAAGTCACACAGCATTTCATCTCCCCGCCTGTAACCTATAACTCTGCCATGACATTGCTCTAGACACACCCTGGCATGGGATGGAGGCATGTGAAAATGACTATTTCCCTTGGGAATTCAAGCCAGTAAAATTATCCTTTCTCAAAGCCAACCCACCCACTGGGGCCAGGGCATCCTCCAGGGCAGCAGAACACACCAGGAGTGACTGCTCCCTCAGTGCAGCAGGAAACACTGACCTCAAGGCACTGGGGGCTCTTACCTGAGCGCTTGGTGGCCATTGGAGTGACATTTGTCCAGTGTCCAGTGTGGGGGTCATACCTCTCGACAGAATTCAGGATGTTCAGCCCATCGTAGCCTCCTGAAACAAAACACAGGAGCAAACCACGGGGCTGACCTGAGGAGAATGTTTCCTGTGCAGAGAGCAGTGCCATGCCTGGTGGGCCCCAAGCACAGTGTGGCACTGCCATCAGCAAAGCCCGCCCTGGTGGGGCAGAGGATCCTGCAGCCAGCCCAGAGCCACCTCTGCCCCACCACTGCACTGGGCCATGGGGGAGAGCATCACCTCCCCAAACCAGCAAACCAGGCCAGCCCCATGGAGCTGCCTCTGAGCACACTGAGGCCACTGCTGGTGCAGCCCTGCAGACGTGCAGCTCCCAGGTCTGTGCTGCAGCTGCATGAGGCTGAATGGTGTAGGCTGGGATCTCTCAAGAGCTGTTTCACAAGTGGATACTAAAATCTCTGTGCAGCCCCAGCAAAGGAGCAGTGGGCTGCCATCCACCCTGGGGGATAGCATGAGGAAGAGGAATAAACATGGTTTATGGTCAGGTTGGGCAGAACTTGGAGCAACCTAGTCTAGATGGCAGGGGGTGGAATGAGACTAAGTCCCTTCCAACCCAAACCATTCAGTGGTTCTATGAAACTAAGACCTGTGACTCCCCTGGAACAGGACTGCAACAGATGTGGGTGCAATGCTGGGCCTGTCTTTTCTGGGGTCTAGAAGGTGACCCACAGAATAAGCTTCAGAGTGCTTTGTCCTCTGGCAATCTCACTGTATTCACAGCTGGTGTGGTGCTTGAAACTGAAATGAGTGCTACAGGAAGAAGCTGGAGAACAGACAGCTCAGGACACATTTCTGGAGCACTACAGCCACCATTGCTTTGTGTGGTGCAGGTGCACCCTCTGTCCTATGGCTAGCTGCTTCATCTCTGGGCATTTGGACACTAGCCAGGCCACACAAAGCCTCAGCTGGCACTGCTTATCCTCCCCACTTCCACCATCCCTCAAATGCAGTGTGTATAAATGTGTGTCATTTGCAGTGTGCAGCATTCCCTGCAGTGATGTGGCAGCTGCAGTCCAAGCCTTTGTGATGGGCACAGTGAAATCAGGCAGCACTCACTGACACAGCTCTGAGTGCCCAGTGAGGTTAAACCTCCTCTAACATGGATGTGACAAATTGGTGCTGCTCAGGCAGCACTTGAATGGTCACTTGGGTAGAAAGGCAGGCTTTGCACAGCTCCCAGAGGGGCTGAGGGTACCCACCCAGGCAGTAGATCACTCCATTGGCCACCACGAGCCCTGCTCCCTCCCGGGCTGTCTGCATGTCTCCCAGCATGCTCCACTGGTCGATGTTGGGGTCATAGCGCTCCATGCTGGTGTGACGGCGGCTCCCATCGAACCCACCCGAAACGTAGATCATGTCTGCAGGGACAGAGGTGGCACCAGCCAGTCAGCCATGCACGTGGAGCAGCAGGGCCCTCATACAGACAGCAAAGCTATAACGTGGACCACAAACCACAGAAAACAGATTGTGGCATACTGAGAGGCAAGATGAACCCAGGCTCCTCAGCCTGGCTCACAGGCCCAACAAACAAACGCAAGTCCCATCTGGCCTTTAAATCTGCTTCCTGCTGATGGATGAAAGAGAACACACACAATCCAGCCACTTTTCTTTATGCTGAAGAACCACTGAAACACTGCCATACCCAAATCCAAACCCCACCCATGGTAAGCCTCACGTCAGTACCTCCCCAAAGTCCTCACTCCTTCCCTGCAGATGTTCCAGTCACTCCAGCACTGGATGGTCACAGCTGTACTCGGTGTCCTGTGCTCAGTGTTGCCCAACACTGTCACCACCCTCAGAGCTTCCCACTCCATTATCTCTCACAGAGCTCCTTTCCCCCAGTTCACAGATACATGCTGCAGGAATGCAGCGGAGGCAGAGCTCCTCTCAGGATATGTGGGCAAGTTTTCCATTTTAGCATCCCAGTGATGAGAAGGCAGAATCTCAGGCTCCCCTCCTCCCCCAGAGCCAGCTCACTCTTCACATACCAGCTCAGGGCATCTCAGGCCAGAGCTGAACAGGCTGCTCTGCCCTGGCAGTGACCAGCACGTACCTCCAAGGGTTGTGGCTCCTGCCAGCCCTCGCCGCACGTTCATGGGAGCCACGGAGTACCAGATGCCATCCTCATCCGAAGTGTAATCCAGGCACTCCACGGAGCTGAGGCGCGAGCGCCCGTCGTAGCCGCCGATGACGTAGATGCGGTCGTGCAGGGACACGGTGGCCACGTATCGCCGCTTGCGCGTGATGCTCTGGGACAGCAAAGCAACACCAAGGTCAAAGGCAGGAACAACACCGGGCATCGAGACCAACACTGCTCTTCTGCTGCTCCTTTGGGAAATGGCCACTGCCCCAGAGCAGGCAGCACCATGGATTTAAAGGACACAGCCTGAGTGACTCTGCCTGCCTCTCCTGCCATGCTCTCTTCTCAGGACCATGTCTCTCTGCACTCAAATATTTCACACTAAATGTCATTTATCCTGTGCTGCTGCATAATCTTTGATGCATCTGGGACGTTTTGTTAGCCTCCCGCTGGCTCCTGCAGACATTGGTAATGGGGAAAAGTGGGGACTCTGAATATTTGACGAAGCTTTTAGCCTCCAAAAAAGATCAGACTTTTGGAACACCAGCTGATACTGAGTCTGCCCTGACTGGTGATATTAAAAAAGAGGCAGTTCTCCACCATTTTATACAGATAAGTGTGATTTTAATTTGGGTAGAAATACTCCTTAGTGCAGGAATTCTCTCTTCCCATTATGCTCCAAAACACTGCAAGCACTGGGATCACGCAGCAGCCTGAAAACTGCACTGATTACACTGTTCCTATTGACATTCCAATTATCATCACTAACCTTAAAGCTTAACACCCCTTCACTAAGAAACATGATAATTCTCACTCCCACAACCTAGATGTGGGTCTCTGCAGGCTCAGCTGATCAGGTCTATGACAACAACCCCCTCTCCCTCAGTCACTCTGCAAGCTGAAGTGGTTTCAGAATTCACCATGTAAATCTCTGAAGAATTTCTGCCAGAAATCCTCAGCAGATTGCACAGGACAGCCCAAGGAGACTGTTACCCAGCTGGTGCTGCAGGATGAGTGTTTGCTCACAGCCTGGTCAGAACAGTCCCTTACCGGCAGGAAACTCCACTCCTGGGTCTTGGGGTCGTATTTCTCCACCACATCAATGGGGGACTGCTGGCTGCCAAAGCCGCCGATCACGAGCAGCACTTCGTTAGCTCCTGAGGGACAGCAAAGCCAAGTCAATCCCTCCACAACCAAAGGGTCACCTCAGGGGAACAACCTGGAGAAACTCTCAGCCATCCCTGGCACAAAGCTGCCTCTAAATCCCTGTTTTTGTCTCGGCTATGGAGAAGGGACCTAACCTGGCTCAGGCACTCACACTCCCTCTGTGCTCAGCAGAGAAGTGAAGGGAGAAACTCTTCAGAGCATGTGGCAGACAATTGACTGAGGTGTTAGGAGCTGGCTGCTGCAGGGCTGTTTCTCCTAACATCAGAGGCACTTTGAGAAGACAAGCTGCCTCAGATATGTGCTGAAGTTCACTCCTTTTTATCTCCTTTTGTATCCTTTCCACTGTTTTTCTCAAACCTCCCAGCACTCCATGGAATCTGTAGGAGGATGGGGGCTTCCCTGCAGCCTCCTCACAACAAAAGTCTCCTCTTGGTCGCAAGTGACATCCAGATCTGATTTAGGGGACTTTGTTCACCATGTAACTGAGAAACAAGTCAGACTGTCTGAAGCTTGGACAACTAATTGAGTATTTTCCCAGGAACTGTCTCTTAGATCTTGTGTATTTTATTTAAATTTGCCTTTCCTCTACTTTCTTTTCTCTGAGATGAATTCTCTGAATTTTTCTTATTTCCTCCACCACTGTTAATAACAGGTGTGACCTGGAGAGTTTTAACTTCCCCTCTAATCACTGCCTGGACACAGGCTTCTGTCTCAGGTTTAGAACAGCTCAGTATCCCCTTGACTCCTTGGGCCCTTTCTGGAACAGGAAGTTTATCACTAGAATTTACAACTGTCCAGCCTTTCATTGCCCAAGGACTGAACACCAAGCAACAAACATTTAACAAGACTTTGTCACAAAGCAAAAAAGCTGCCACCTCAGATAAATATAAAAAAAAAAACCTGGGAAGGATTCACAAGCCTCCAGCATCTTTGAAAGCCACCTTTCCAGTAAGACAGCTGAAAGTGCAATCACTTCAGTTCCTTCCATGCAAAGTTAATACATGCCTTGATCACAGTTTATAAGTGACACATTGCTGATATCAGATGGTATGGAATCAATTAAAACAGCTAGGGCTGAATCCAAAGGATGAACCTCAGCAATAATGTGCAGTTTTAACCCGTACAATTAGAAATATAAAAGTTTTTTAATGTCTTTTTAATCAGGTGGAGTATTTCAACTAAGAATAAAATGAAATGCATTTTTCTGAAATCACAGAATAACAAAATGGTTTGTGTTGGAAAGGACTTTAAAGCTCATCCCAGTCCCCCCCCGCCACGGGCAGGGACACCTTCCACCATCCCACGTTGCTCCAAGCCCTGTCCAACCTGGCCTTGGACACTTCCAGGGATGGAGCAGCCACAGCTTCTCTGTGCTTGGGCCTCACTGCCCTCTCAGGGGAGAATTTCTTCCCTAGAATTGCCTTCTTTCAGTGTGAAACCATTCCCCATTGTCTCATTGCTGCAGCTTCTGATGAAGAGTCCCTTTCTGGCTTCCCCGTAGGTCCCTTCAGATACTGGAAGGCTGATGCCACTGACAGGCTGAGCTGAAGGTCTTTGAAACTCGCATAGGAATTCCCACAAAATGTGCTGAGGCCTGGACTATGCAGGAACAGCACAACAATATTCACTTCAGGCCAGAAAAGTCTGATCAGTGTGTCTCTGACAAACCTAATCTGCCCTCCTCCTCCTGTGGTTAAACTCTTTCTGTCCCCTAAAAGAGGCCACAAAGGGATTTTGGGGTCTTTCTCCACCACACCTGCAGCAGCACTAGAGAACACACAGGGAAGATTCCTTGCAGGGAGAGTGGTCCATGCTGGCACTGATGGCAGTGCCCTAGGAGTGCACCAGGACACAGGCATGGCACAGAAGAACCCTGTAAAATATTTTTCCTTCTTCTGGAGGGCATTCCTACATTTATGTTGCTCTTGAGTGCTCACAGGCCTAAGACAAGCATTTTCTGAACAATTCAGTGACCATGCTTGGTAGGAGTTACTAAAATAAAGGAAGATATCATCATTTACTTGCCTTAACAAGGCCAGGGAGAAAAAAAAAAAAGCACCTCTGAAGGGGAAGAGGGACATCTCCATCTCCCTCCTTGCACCTTCCCCTGTTCAAGTCACCGTGGAAACTTAATGTCACTGTAAAGCAGCTGTCACTCACTTCAGCTCTATTTTGGACTGTGATACCTGCCTGTTCAGAGAGGAAGAAACTCTTCCCACAGTTCTTGGACAGCTGCATGCTGGCACAAATGTATCTGCAGGCACCAGCAACTCAGAAAACTGGTTTTAAGGCCACAGCAGGTGCACGGGATTAAAGGCAATCAGCTAGTCCCCCACACTGGCACTGAGCAATCATGCTCTGTTAAAAGAGGCACCTCTGTCCTTTGCTCCAGTCCCCTCTCTGTCCCACTGGGGACCATGGGATGACAAGTTACTGTTGCGAAGAACATCAACACAATTACAAGTCACTGGACAAGATGTCTGACACATCACCTGCCAGTGCCCTGGCCCCTCTCAGGGTCCTTCCCCCTCCTCCTCACCCAGACGTGCTCGTGTCCTGGGTCCTTGCATCTGGCTCCGCAGCTCGGGCCGAAGGTGGAATTTCTTGGCTTCGTCTACAAGGTCTCTGCACTGCAGGCTGCAGCGTATAAAAGGCTGGGGAGAAACATGAGTCACTGGTACATGCAATGTATTTTAAGAAACCTCAGAAGAACTGTCCTAAAGCCAACTCTCATCAGCTCAGACAGCATGAAAAGGACTTGTGTGCGGGAAATGCAAAGGCAACTCAGACTGCAGCTGAGAAGATATGGCTCCATCCTCACAGTCTGGCACTGAAGGCTCCTTAAGGAAAATGGCTGCATTGCAACACTAAGGAAAAGCCACTTCCGCTCCATTTAAGCCAGCAGAAGTATGACTAGGAAGGGGAACTGGCAATGAAATCACACTTGATCTGCCCCACATACTTGTCCTGCACCTGCCATTGGAGAAGAGATGGGGAGCACAGCACAATGAAACTGTTTAGCTGATTTACTGTGCACATGGGACATGCAGTTGTGAAGAGGCAACAGAAGCACTGAGGTCTTCTTGAAGAGTGAGGGGCATCCAAGGACAGCCTCATCTTGCACAACGCTGTGTAATTTCCTCCCTTAGCCCAGAGCCTGGACCAACCTCCCTTCAGCTCAGCACTCACTTTCCCTTGGGTGTGGAGCTGCTTCAGTAAGTTCAGATTTACCTCTACAGGTTCCTGGTGTCTGTGTGAGGCAGCCACATGGGGCCAACACTCCACTGTCCACACTGTCCCAAGCTGAGGATGTGCCACCAGAGTGCGGCACTGCCAGACTGGAAAGGTCACCCTGCACATTCATTCTGAGAACTGAGGGCTGTACACACTCAGTCTCAGGCTGGATTTGGAACAGATCTATTTGTTTTGGTACCAGTCCCTTTTCCATCAGCTTCAATTTCAGTGAAGTGGACCATGACAATCTGACTGAACACCCTTTAGCTCTGGCACAACCTAACACAACAGCCCATTAGGTTGTCCTGATTTAATAACATCCATGATCTATCACATCTGAGATGACTGTTGCTAAACCAGCCTTTTCCTGACATACAGAAACTGTCATTCACCATTCAGCACCTGCCAGGTGACAAGGGCTAGTAACCCTTGAGTACATCCTATCACCATCTAACCTGAAGGCTGGTTTGACCTTCTCTGGGCCTTCTTTTGAAATCTTCCCTGGGGTCAGCATAATTTCCTGTCTGGAATTAAACTCGCACTGAAAAGCTTAATTGTGTCTTTGTATCATCCCCATTTTGGGTTGCCTCTGCATCATCCCAGAACACAAAGCAGCAGCGTTAGCCATGGCTCTTGGCTCTGTGCTGATCCTGAACCCACACAGCTGCTGTCTTTCTGACTCAGAGGTACCTGCTGGCCATCTGCACCCCAGACATATTCTGAGGAGCCATGACCTCCCATAGATCAATGCCAGCGTTCTTCAGCCTGGGGAATGGGACCTGCCAGCACTCAAGAATGAAGGCAGAAAGCACTTGTTGGAGACTGTAACAGATGACAACAGAAAGGTGCTGTGGATATCTGCAGAGACAGCTGACTAATTAATGACTCTGGAGAGGGCACCCTGCGGCTGTGACTGCCAGCACAGCAAACACTGCTCGGTGTGACAGCGGCACTGCGGCTGAGCAGGAACAGCTCCACAGTGTCAAAACAAACAGCAACAGCAGAGAAAGAGCTTTGAGCACATTCAGTGTCCAGCAGAGCGGGAGCAGCAGAGCCCAGGCAGGAGCAGCAGTGAGTGCTGTACCTCAGTGTCGATGACGTCAGTGATGTAGCGCGGCGTGAGCAGCGGCATGCGCACGTACTGCAGCAGCTCCGGCAGCGACGCCTCTCGCTCCTTCTTGGAGTGCTTCACCCAGTTTATCACGGCCTCGAACACCGGCTCCTCCGAGTCCACCTGCAAACAGGAGCCACATCCTCAGCAGCTGCCAGCATAACACTGGAGCTACTGCCACGGAGCACACAGCGTCCAGGCTGCTGCACTGCTTCACAGCGAGCAAGGGAGGAGGACCCTTCGGCTATGAGTCCCTTAGGGAAACCCCCATAAGCACAGTGAATTCTCTCACTTCCTTTTCCTTAAACCTGTGTTTGCTTTTTCCCCTGCAGCTGAGATCAACAATGGGCAGCCCAAGTCCCAGAGCAGCGAGTGCTACGGTGTGGAGCAGAGCCTGGAGCTGACAGCTCCATCCACTGACCAGTGGGAACTCACAGGGCAGCTCCTCCAATTCTCTGAAGCAGGAGCTGTAATCCTGCAAAATCCAAAGTCCTATCAAAGAGATGATTAGAATCAGGTTTCCTTTTCAGAGCCAAGTGTCTGGCTTAGGCCCCAGCAGCCCTGTGCCTACGCACTGCCCCTCAGACACTTCAGCCAGAGCAGGAACATTTAAGGTATCTTTTTATTTCAAAATAAAAATATTTAAGGTATGTTTTTATGTCAATCCACCTTTTAAAAACCATGTATGATTTCAGAGTGGAGAATCCCAGGGCATGAATGTTACTGTTTATTTCTACTGTTTATTTTATTTTATCACTAGTTTATTTCTGTCTCCATTTAGGACTGGCATATGCTGGTGCTTACACCACTTCTGCAGATTATGCTGACTAAACCATCCAAATTCGATATTGTTAGAGAACCAGAGGTGCTTTGGACACCTATGATTACCAAAAAGCAAAAGAATTGTAAAAATCTCAATTATATATTACTTAAACTTTGTTTTATTTTTGTACATCTATCAGATACCCAAAGGAAAAGGAAATCAGACATTAATTTATTATCACAAAGTCTGTTAACCGAGACTAAATACAAAGATAAAAGAAGAGCCTGTGATTAAAGGACTGAGCCTTCCCACCAGCCTATGGCTGGTCCCCTTTGAGGTCCAGTTTGAAGCCGTCAGGCAGAATGTTTTGAAGCAGGGAGCCAGAGAGGTTAATTATGTAAGGCATTCTTCTGTGCCATTGTTTTATATTTGTAAGAGTGTAATTCGGAATGGCCTCTTTCTCTTGGAATTACAAGGAAAGGACAATTAGAGCTCACAAAAGGAGAGCAGACTACTGTATTGTTTCCAATTCCCCCACCTCCTCTTTAAACGCAATAATCCTGTGTTGATTTATTCCCTGCTGAACTGAATGTCCTCAGATATATATAACAGTTTTACTGTTCATTAAATCATTTGTATTTTCTGATAAATGATGAGTAACACTAAATGCAGGATCACAGTGAGGACCTGTCACTGCACTTCTTGAGCAGCCCAGAGATTTTCTGAGGGTGTTCCCTCACCACACTCTTGATTCCACACAGCACCTCTGTGCTGGAACAGCAGGAGAGAGATTTGCTCCTTATCCCAGACTGGTTTGTGTTGGAAGGGACTTTAAAGCACATCCCATTTCACCCCTTGCCATGAGCAGGGACACCTTCCACTAGCCCAGGTTGCTCCAAGCCTTGTCCAGCCTGGCCTTGGACACTTCCAGGGGTGGGGCAGCCACAGCTTCTCTGGGCACCCTGTGCCAGGGCCTCAGCACCCTCACTGGAAAAATTTCTTCCCAACATCAAATCTAAATCTCTCCTCTTTAAAACTGTCACCCCTTGTCCTATCACTCTCTACTCATGTAAAAAGTCATTCTTCCTCTTTTTTATAAGTCCCTTTATAAGGTCTCTGTGGAGCTGTCTCTTCTCCAGGTGAACACTGCCAGCTCTTGCTCTGGCTCCAGAGCAGAGGGGCTCCAGCCCTCAGAGCATCTCTGTGGCCTCCTCTGGACCCTCTCTTAACAGGTCCACGTGTTTCTTGTGCTAAGAACCCCTGATCTGGACACAGTGCTCCAGGTGAGGTCTCACAGGGACAGAGAAGAAAGGGAGAATCCCCTCCCTTGCCCTACTTGTCATATACTTTAAAGACAGGGCAGTGCATGCCCAACACACTTCCTGCTGCAAGGTCTGAACCAGCTCTTCCAATCCACAAGGAATGTCATTTTTCCTGAGCAAATAATCCAAAAAGCTTGGCTGGGTCATTCTGAAGTTCCTCATTATTTTCTGCTCCCAGCCCACAAGCTGCTCTCAGTATCATCACAACCCACAGGTCAGCCCATCACAGCACAAAATTGCAGCTTGTCAAACACCAAACACACTCAGCCTTTGCCACTGCAGAGCCCAGCTGGAGCTGGGTCCTTCACCACCGTCTCACATGCTCTTTCTCAAGCAGCCTCACTAACAAGGGCATGTTAGCATGGCTAAAGACCACTTTCAAGGAATACATCAACAATTCTCCTCTGGCTCCCCCTGTACTGGCTTTTCAGAAATCCCACCAAAGACATCCCATAGACTGGTTTGCTTCCAAGCATTCCTGTTCCCCTGAACTCTGAGCAGTGATTGCTTCAAGCGTTTCAACTGCAGTGAACATCAGCTCTAGACAAAATCCACCTCAGTAAGTAATCAAGCTCTGTCCTCATTACCAGGTAATATTCAAGTTATTAATAAAAAAGCTGGAAAAATGTATTTGACATGTTCCAGTCACATAGCACATCCTCCAGAAGCTCACCTTCAGGGAACCAAATCTCCCTGTAACTCCCTGCAGAGTCAGACCACTCTGCACCATCCCAGGATTCCTTGTGCTGCTGATCAGCAGGCAAACAGAAGTTAAAGATTGGGGCTATTTCTGAAATGTAGACATTGAGACAACTCATTTTCTGAAGAGAAAGTAGGGAATAAAGGGCCAATAACTCTGCAAAGGGAACTAACTCACTGTGATTGACTTGCAAGAAACATTTATGTGACGACAAATTCTTACAGAGAAGCTATATGGCATTGATAAAATTACAAACTACCAAAAAAAAATTGACGTCTCTAGAAAACTAAACTTCAAATTCAGTAACTGTGTGAGGAGTCCACCCCAGGAGTATGGACTAATTACTGACTGGTTTCAATGTTTTACCTCAATGCTTTGCACAGCAATGATACTTTTCAGGTTTTACCTGAATTTCATCACACTTGATGAGCTTTTCAACCTCTTCTTGATTTAAGAGGATAAACTCTTCATGCTGAACCACCTCTGGAAAATGTTTCTGGCTGAAGACCTCTGCAGCTTGCATTAGATCCACACAATTGTGTGTCTCAGCAAAATCCCGAATGCCCAAACAATTTGATGGATCCAGCTGGCTTTCTAGAAACTCACAGCAAGCTTGTTTCACACCTACGGAAAATTGGAGGGGTGAATGAGCACTGCACGCTTACTATCAATCCACTGCTTTGGCAAGGGTTCACAAAAGAAAGTTCTAAGCAATAACGAAAATCCAATTCAAATAACAAGTAAAAGTACTACAGAAACACACACATGCATGTATTGCTTTGGAGACTGTGAAGACACTTGGAGCAGCCATACCATGTGTTTGGGCTGGTTTGAGCTCTGGCAGTTCTATTCCAATGAAAAAATTACATCAATCTGATACTAGGAAGACTCCAACGTGAGTTGTACTCAGCTTCATGGATTATAAACCACTAATGTGTCTGCTAGTGGATATGGCACCAGATTTCTAGATCTATGATAACTTTTGGGTAAGTTGTCTGGGATAGATCCATAGATTCACGTGCAACGACAACAACCAGTCTGTTACTGACCCAGACATACTGTGATGGCAGGTCAAATGACATCTAGGACTGCTTATTATAGTAATGTAACTGAGCTGTAAATGTATGTGTTATACAGCTCACAATTCCTCTTGGGAATATTCCTGCAGAAGTACAGTAGCCCAAAGAATGGAACCCGCTTTACCATTTTGTTTTGCACCCAAATCCTTTCCTCTACCAATGAGACCACAGCACACAAGAAAAGAGAAGTTTGACATAACTACTTATAAATATAATTCCTCCCCAAATCTCTCTTCCATGCACAGAAGGTCAAACAAACCAAATCTCTAAACAGCAGCAATGATGCAATTTGTGCTAATCCTTGAATTACCTTTCAGCTGAAGCAGACATGCTGCTGGCAGCAATTCTTGGACATTTTCTACTGTCACATGCACAGTTTCTGTATATACAAAGTCCAGCAGGATTTCCATGGTGGAGGCTGTCAGGCCCTGGATATCCACACAGGGTTTATCTTTCTCTGAGAGCTGTAAATTAAAAGAGAGACATAGCTTTATTTTTCATTAATGTGATCAGAAAGCCCACAACACTCAGCAGGTTTGAAAATAAGATTTGTTAGAGGTTTCAATACAGATTCGTCATTTCTATTCTGGTGCTCACTGAAAGGATATAGGGAAGGAGGGAATTCCCCTACAGAATGAGTAAGAGACAAAGTTCTTTATGGATCAAAAGGACAGTCACACTGCACAGTAAAACCTGAGCTGAGATCTGAGTCAGCAGAGATTACATGTGTCACTTTTGCAAGACAACTAAACTCTCTCTTCCATGCAGTACTCCAAGTGAATTCCTCTCTGAGCTGGATGTGTGTGACACGCTGCAGCTCACATGGAGTCCCCACCTAAGTGTTGGCCCAAACCAGGTTCTTTCACCTGGTGTGGAAGAGGCCAATCCACACCCAGAGTCCAGGTATTTGATTCATTTCAGTTCAGCACAGAAAGGGGGCTGGGGGCCAATCCCCAAAGCCAGCACATGACTGGAAAAACTGTTTACTATTTATACATCTTAGCAAACAAAGGCATTAATGTTCATTGGCTACAAGCTACCTAGTTCTCTTATTGATTAGCCTTCTATCTTCTATTGGTTAACAATTTCCTTGCTTCTTAGACTAATTAGTCCCATGCTCAGTCTTTCTCTTCCTCTGGATCAGGGGACTTCTGGAGTTGGTGGCTGTGAGTCAGCGATCACGACATGACCCTGCCAGAATTACCTTCTACCCAATTCAGAGCTGAATTCAGCACAGCTGCTGAGCTGGCTTTATCAATTTCTTTGTTATTTTGAGAGTTTTGTCAAGGGTCTCTGTGGCCCGGAAATTTGGCATCTCTGTGACCCCTATAAGTAGGACATCCTTCTGCCTGAGCTTTGGTAACTTCCCCCTGGGCATGTCCACCCCCAAACTTGAACAAGTCAATTCTACTGACAAGTAATTTTTCTTTCCAACACCTGGACATGTTCACTACTCCACTCTAAAACCAAGCCAAAGAAAAAGCCTTCTCAACTCTTCAGTTTCCCAATTCATTCTTCAAGCTTATAGTGAACTTCATTCCTAAAATGAAATTAAGTAAAATGACAGTTTGTGCAGTGATGGCACTTACACAATCCAGAATTCGTCCTCTGACTATTTCATCACCTCTGTGATTAATTTCAGAATAATTATTTTTTCCAAGGAACATTATCCTCTCAACGGTCCATCTTTGTGAACAGCAAATTCTGTGAATCCATCAAATTTGCACAAAACACTACACTTCACAAAGCATCATTTTTGTGATTCAGTGCCTCCAGAGCTGCTGGCAGAGCACCTGATGATTCCTGACCAATGGACTGGCTGGTGAGCTCACTGATCACATCCTGCACGTTGCTGCCAGCTCAGCAGCATGGCTGCACCTCAACAGATAATGATCTTCCTGTGGCACACTGCAAAACCAGCCCCTGACTTCTGGAGCAGTCAGCACCAGTGCAAGCACAATGCAGGTGAAAGCCCGTGGCTTCTCTTGCCAAGAATGAACCTGAAGTTGGTACAGCCAGTTAGTTGGGCAGAGGCTCAGGGAGCAGAAAGCATGGCCAAAGCACCACCACTGAGCTTCAAATCTGCCACAGCTGGGGAAAAAAGGAGGTGATATAGAATACAGAAAAGCAGAGGCACTCCATGACACAGCAGAGATGTCTGCTGGGACTGAGCCCTGTCCATGATGCAGAGATTCACTTGCAGTAGAGACGTACAGGAGGTAATGGTGACCCTTGAAGGAATTTAAGGGAAGAGGCCTTTCAAATCTGTTGACTCAGTGAACAAACTTTATGGCTTCCAAAGTTGGGAAGGAACAGCAAATTACCTTGTCTGACCTGCTGTGTGACAGGCCAGGCATTGCATTCAGAAGCTAAAACCAAGTTCCTGCCTTGGGCTAGACAGAACATTCCTCAATCAACACTAAGCTGTTTGTACCACAAAGGACACAGCTGCCACCAAAGTTCAGAAATGATCAGACAAGATGGATGATTCCAAGAAGCAAATGGAGACATACACCATACACATTTAGGATCAAAGATGTTACAAACGTCTGTTAATCTCCTGACAGCTGTAAGCACCAGTTCTTCACACATCAGCCTCGAGCTGATAAAGAAGCTCCTGACCCACAATCAATCAGCCATGCACATACTCTCTTTATATTGCTGACCACAACACAAACCATGAGGACAACACTAATACTCTATACATGATTACTTCCTGCTTCCCTTGTATTTCTGCTACACTCCACTACTTTGTTATTTTGCCCATTTTACTCACATGCTAAGAATGCCTAGAAGGAAGGAAGTATTTAATGTAACTTCACCTAATGTGCGTGATGCAGAATTGGGATCCTAACATCATACCTTAAAGAAGGATCTCAGTGTGGAGACAACTTGATTCTGAACACAGAATCATGGAATGGTCTTGCTTGGAAGGGACTTTCTGTGGTCCGTCTCTGTCAGTTTGAAGCCATTCCCCTTTCTCCTGTAACCCCAGTGAAAACAGCCCAATAGCCTCTCTCCATCTTTCTTGTTGTTGGTTCCCTTCAGGTACTGGAAGCCCCCCCGCAAAAGCCTTCTCCAGACTCAACAATCCCAATTCTCCCGGCCTTTCAGACTCACGAGGACTCTGAGTTGAGCTCCAGCCTGTACGTGCAGCATTAGAGAACTGCCTGCAGCGCTCAGTGCTGGGTTGCTGGGACACAGACGGTCCCTCATTCATCCATGCAGCCCCATACTTGGACCCAGAATGCAAAATCATGGTCATACAATGCTAACCAACACACAGGCCAGGCAGCTTTCCTCTCCAAGGTGGTCACTGTTTACCTTCAAGGTTGTTCAGTGGCACCAGACAATTCTGCAGTCAGAATTTCAGATTGGTTTCCCACTCTGTTGTTTAGTGTCAAGAGCTCTGCTCACTCTCCCTGAAGGGAGCAAAGTAGCCAGGGATTGATACTCACTCATACAAGTGCATTTCTAACATCACAGGAAGTGTGCAGCAGTACAGATCCCAAAATCAACTGCAGCATCCAGGAAAACAACTAAGGAGAGTCACTTCAAGGCCTCAGGAGTTTTACCTCAAGATGCCCAAGCTGCTGAAAGCCTCAAAGCAGGGGCTGCAGGTTACAGCTCTTTCGTGAAACACAATGTTGTGCTTCTTCCATTCCGTCCATAAATCATTGTGCTGGGTTTGGCTTGGGTAGAGTTAATTTCCTTCCAGTGCCTGGCATGTACTTTCCTGCCAGTGACTGTCACGGGGCTGTATTTTGGATTTGTGCTGAGTGTAGGACTGATAATGGAGATGTTTTTGTTATTGCTGAGCAGTGGCCACACAGAGCCAAGGCCTTTTCTGCTTTTCATACTGCCAGGCTGGAGAGGGGGCTGGGGGTGCATGGGAAGCTGGGACAGATGACCCAAAGTGACCAAAGGCACACTCCAGACCATGTGACATCACACTCAGCATAGAAAGTGGGGGGCAGAAGGAAGGAGGGGAGGGATGTTTGGAGTGATGGTGTTTGTCTTCCCAAGTCCCTGTTCCATGTCATGGAACCCTGCTCTCCGTGGGATGGCTGAACACCTGCCTGCCCGTGGGAAACAGGGAGTGAATTCCTGGTTTGGCTTTGTTTGCACGTGTGGCTTTTGCTTTCCATATTAAACTGTCTTTATCCCAACCCATGAATTTTCCAGCTTTTACCCTTCTGACTCCCTCCCTGATCCTGCTGGCTGGGGAGCAAGCAGGGGGCTCTAAGGGGCTTGGCTGCTGCCTGGAGCTAAACCACAACAATCATGCAGGAGAATGGGTCTAAAATTTTCAACTCCTTTCTTGCATAAGGCTACTTCTTGTTTTTGCCTTTACTAATGCAGATACACAAAAGTGTACTGGAATAAGCCCCAATTTCTGCTCACAGGGGAAGAGAAATGCTGGCATGACAGTGCTAATGTGTGGCTCACTGGACAGCAATCACAGCACAGGGAAGCTGACCATGTAAGAACCTGGAAAAAACAGCTGTTTACTTTCAGAATCATATTTCTCTGTTCTGGGGGAAAGAACCCTTCAATTTCTAGAATATAGCCTCCAAGAGAAGACAGAATAGTTTCTTTCTGAGGTGGAGCCAGTGATCAGCTCTTAAAAGATCCCAAGTTATGTTAACTTGGCCAAACGAAGACAAATACCACTGCACAACCAAGATCCAGGGGAGATAAAACAACTCTGCAATTTTCACTACAAGGAACAACCCTGCAGGTAAAACTGATGGTGTTTCAGTTCTCCCACACTGCTCAGCACACGGGCAAAGCAAAGTGTTGTAAAAAGCCTGGGGTTCATCAGGTGATCAGTGGCTTCTCCTCATTCTGTAAAATGGGAACAGAAAATGGGAAGAAATTAATACTAAGCTAGACTGAGAACTTTTTAAAATGTTAGAAGTCAGAAGTGAGAGAAGGAAGGAAACTTAAGACACAGAGAGGTAAAGGCAGTTCTTTATGACAACAGAATCTGCTGACAGTCTCAGCGTTGCACTGGCCATGCACAGATGTGACACCAGGAATACTGTGCCATAACCCCAGGATAAAGTGCCAGGAATGCCATGGCATAATCGCAAGATCAATTCTGAACAAAGCCTCGTGCAGCCCAGCCTAGCACATCAGAGCAGCCAAGCAGTCCCCAGACCTGCAGGAGGCAAGTGAGGGAGTGCTAAGGAAGCCCTGGCAGGGCCTGTCAGTCCACACACACTCTGAGCTCCCTGGAGTCCCAGCCTGGCCAAACCCTGCACCCACAAGTGCCTGGAGAGTGTCCAAGCACTGTCCCATCACAGGCCCCGACACACCAGCTGACACACACAGGAAACATGTCCACTGTGAGGCTTACCAAGCTGCCCCTTCCTGGAAGGAAGCTCTCCCACAAACACTGTAATTGTGTGCCCCTTGGCAGGTTGGTCACTTTAGGGTTTCCATAACAAAGAAGTAAGTTTGAAAGAAACACAAACTAAGAAAAAAAATCCCTTAAAGCAGAGACATTGTGGGAACACGAGAGAGCAAGCAATTCTACCTACTGAGCACAGGCGTTTTCCCAGGAAGAATTTAATTTCCTAGGAAGATTTACATGTCTGAATGAAGGTCACCATGACGTTACATTAACGCGAGTGTAGCAAAGCAAGGAGAGACATCTCAGCTCAGACCCAAAGCACACCAACCACCAGCCTTTGTTAGCAGCCACAAAGAATGTTCTGGAGCACATGGGGAGACTGGATCTCTGCACACTGCCTAGACAAAGTCCAGAAGCCAAAAGCACTGACAGGAACGTGGAGGCAAACCCAGAGAAGCAGAGATACTCTACTGTACTGCTGAGCACCTAAGGCTATTGGAGAACAGAGAACTTCAGCCTCCAGAGATTGAATTTGCTTTGTGTGTTTTCTTCATTTAATTACATTTCCTTTATGCAGAGAAAGAGCACAAATATGATGAATTTACAAATTTCATAAAGATATGGACAAAAAAATATATTGGTCTGTGGTCAGGCCACACATGCATCATTTTGGTTTCTTTGCACAGGACCGTAAAAACTGAGACACCTGCTGCCCTGACAGCACTGAGAGAAGTAGGCACACAGACAGCTCTGTCACAGCCCTCATGCCTGGGTAAAACAAAGAAAAAATAATTCCCTACTGCAATGACTCTTGCCTGAGCAGGGAGGGCTTTAGGACCTGTGAGCTACTTAATAATGTTTCTCCCTGCTAATGGGCAAGGTGGTAGGATAAGGAAAGCATCTTCCATAATAAAAAGCTGCAAAGATTGACTCAAACTTATAAACACAAAGCCAGGCAAAGCATCTGACGTTTAACAACGAGTGCTAGCTCTAGCTTAAGCTGTGCCTGTCAGTGACTCAGGGAAACTGCACACACAGAGTGCAAGTCTCCCAGGAAGGGCTGAGAGCCAAGGTGCTCACAGGTGAGATGTGCTGAGTGCAGCACCTGGGGCTCAGAGCCACCCCATCCCCAGTGACACCCCCATGGCAAGAGACCAGCACAGTCCAGCCAGTGTCAAGGGGAGCCCAGAGCACGCATCAAACACCCTCCCTTGCACAGAAAGTGTTGCCCAGACTCCCCAGCACGGCTCCCACAGCTTGGCACCATGGCAGGAAAGATGCCCAGAACCACAGAAACCACAAATCACCACTAGAAAAACAAGTGAATGTATCAGAGCTCTCTGGCTTGGCAGGTCAGCCTGACAGCTCGCTGGGCACAGGGTGGTCACAGGAGACCATCAATCAAGGCCACAGTCCTTGCCAAAACCTCTTAACTCCCCACCAGGTCACAATAAAGCACTCCGGGGTCACCATAAGAAGACACAGAATCACCTCGAAGGGCTCCAGGGCCACCACGACAGAATCCAGAGGGCTCCTGGACCAGCATGGGGAGGATTCACAGAGACCCATGGGCACCATGGTGGGACCTGGAGCCCATAGAGAAATCCAGGACCACTGTGGGGAAACCCAGAGAGACCAAGGGCCACCATGGAGAAATCCACGGCCACCATGGGGGCTCCTGAGACACCATGAAGGGATCAAGAACCACAACGGGGCATCCTGAGCAATCACGGGAAGTATCCAGTGGACTCCAGGATCACCACAAGGGGATCCTGGGCCCCCACGGAGGGATCCTGGCCCAGCTGCTGAGCAGCTCAACAGAGAACAGCCCTAACACTGGGCGGCCCTGCCTCCTCCACCCACGGAGCACCCGGGCCGGCGGCAGCACCGACCTCGCTGGTGAACATGGCGCAGAAGTAGTCGCTGCAGGCGGCCAGGACGATGCGGTGGGCCGGGAAGTCCTTGTGCTCCACGCGGAGGGTGACGTCGCAGAGCGTGTTGCTTTTACGCAGGGCGTTCATGGCGTTGAGGATGGACTTGGCGTGGGAGTTGGTCATGATGTCCTTGGGGGGGGCCATGGCGCGCGGCACCTGCGGGCACAGCCAGCACGGCCACATGGCACGGCGCCCGCCGNCCGCGGGGAGAGGTCCCGGCCCGCACACCTCTCCTCCCCCCGCCCTTCCCTCTCCCCGCGTCGCGCGCTCTGATTGCGTCATCTCACCGCGCCGCGCGCAGAGCGCCCCGCCCCTCAGTGCCNGAAGGGATCAAGAACCACAACGGGGCATCCTGAGCAATCACGGGAAGTATCCAGTGGACTCCAGGATCACCACAAGGGGATCCTGGGCCCCCACGGAGGGATCCTGGCCCAGCTGCTGAGCAGCTCAACAGAGAACAGCCCTAACACTGGGCGGCCCTGCCTCCTCCACCCACGGAGCACCCGGGCCGGCGGCAGCACCGACCTCGCTGGTGAACATGGCGCAGAAGTAGTCGCTGCAGGCGGCCAGGACGATGCGGTGGGCCGGGAAGTCCTTGTGCTCCACGCGGAGGGTGACGTCGCAGAGCGTGTTGCTTTTACGCAGGGCGTTCATGGCGTTGAGGATGGACTTGGCGTGGGAGTTGGTCATGATGTCCTTGGGGGGGGCCATGGCGCGCGGCACCTGCGGGCACAGCCAGCACGGCCACATGGCACGGCGCCCGCCGCCGACAGGGGGCGCTGCCGCCGCGCCGCCCCGCCCGCCCTCAGCGCCCGCCCC
>VWZS01004056.1:508476-609546 GCA_013397075.1 Rhabdornis inornatus
GACTGAGGGAGCTGGGGAAGGGCTGGAGCGGCAGGAGTGACTGAGGGAGCTGGGAAAGGGCTCAGCCTAGAGAAGAGAAAGCTCGAGGGGACCTTCTGGCTTTCCTCTGACAGGAGGGGGCAGCCTGGGGGCGTCGGGCTCTGCACCCCGGGAACAGAGACAGGATAAGAAGAAACGGCCTCAAGCTGGGCCAGGGGAGGTTCAGGTTGGTTACTGCGGAAAATTTCTTACCTGAAGGGCTGGTCAGGCCCTGGCACAGACTGCCCAGAGCAGTGGGCATGGGATGGTGGAATCGCCATTCCTGAAAGTGTTCAAAATATGTCTGGATGTGGCACTTGGGGACATGGCTTCATGGTGAATATGGCAATGCTGAGGGAGTGCTTGGGCTCAGCGATCTTAGAGGGCTTTTTTGACCTTAATGATCCTGTGACTCCATGATTCTCGGTTCCTTGCTGCAGTGCTCTGGAAGCAGAGCCCTCTCAGAGTGCTGGGCACGGGCCGGGAGCTGCCTCCTCTGCCCTGGTGTGGCTCCTGCCGGGTGAACCCCTGGAACTGCAGGAGCCAAGCTGTGAGCCAGGAAACAGGAGCCTGCTTTAGAATCACAGGATTTTTAAGTGAATGCTATTTTTGAGTTCTTCCCACACACACAACTCAACATCTCTGGCAGATCGCCTCCAGCTGACAGCCCTGAGCCACCTCTGCTCCCCCGCTGCCCTCGAGCTTGCTTCCAATCCTGCCTGGGGATGAATTTTAAAACCTGAATCCATACATCCAGTCAGGTATAGAGTCATTGTCAGCAACCTGAGATAAATTCCCAGTTAAATGTAGAACACAGTATGACTTAACGAATCTGCACATCGAGGCTGAGATATTACCCTGGCCTGGAGGCTGATCATTAATTCATAAGCTTCCTCCTCCGAGAACCAGGGTCAGTCTGTTTGGAGGCTGTACATGGAATGAGAATTTGGAGGATTTGTTTGACCCTAGCCATGCTAAAGGAGCAAATGATTGACAAGATCCAGCAGCGGGCAATGAGAATTCAGTGTTTGGCGAAGAGGGCAGTTTACCACTGCCTTCAGAGCTGGCAGATGCTCTGCCACAGGGGATTTTTAAGTCAGCAACACCTCGTTCTCTAGATCCAGCTCAAGCAGAAATTACTGTGCTGGAGGCAGGTACCAGTATGTGTGTCAGACTGCATCATCATCTTGGGAGCTTAAAGTCAAGGGGGATGTGTGACCAAAGTGTCAAAGCAGACTCAGTGCATGAGAGATAGCCTGGAAAAATGGAGGAAAGAGGCAGCTTATGCCTGCTTAGTGCTCTCTGTGTTCCTCATTTCCCAACAGTCAGCCTCTGTATCCACCTGGTGCTGATTTTCCAAGGCTACAGATGAAACCCCTGGAGTATCAAAGGCCTGTTTGGAACAATCGGTGCCTCCCCCACCACCTGCATGGGTGCAGCCTCACCTCAAGTTAGGGCTGCAGTTTTGAGCACCTCAATATAAGAAGGATCTGAAGGTATTGGAGAGTGTCCAAAGGTGGTATGTGGAAATAGGGAAGGGTCTGGAGGAGCCACGCGAGGAGTGGCCGAGGGCACTTGGTCTGTTCACCCTGGAGCCTGAGGCCAGACCCCACTGGGGGCTGCAGCTCCTCCCGAGGGCAGCTCTGATCTCTGCTCTCTGTGACAGTGACAGGACCTGAGGGAAGGGCTGGAGCTGTGCCAGGAGAGGCTCAGGCTGGATATCAGGGAAAGGTTCTTCCCCCAGAGGGTGCTGGACACTGCCCAGGCTCCCCAGGGAATGGGCACAGCCCGAGGCTGCCAGAGCTCCAGGAGAGTTTGGACACTGCTCTCAGGGATGCACAGGGTGGGATTGATGGCATGTCTGTGCAGGGCCAGGAGTTGGACTGGATGGTCCTTGTGGGTCCTTTCCAGCTCACGTGTTCCATCTATAATTCTATGATTTTTTTCAAGAAAAAAAATCTGGGGAAAATTAAGGCAGGCACAGTAAAAATTGCATATTGAAATTAAACTTTATTTTTATTTAATTTTTTCATCTCAAAGGATGAAAAGCACAACACAATTTACTTGATGTTTGTGAATTAGGTACATGTTCTTATTTGAATGGTGACATATATTGCAGTGCTGTCTACATTAATGTTCTTCATGTATTTTTTATCCTTTTAAATAAGTATTTTTAAAATAGGAAAAAGGAATTAAAATACAGAACTTAAAACTATCAAATTTATGTAAACAGGAGCAAGGTGCATTATAGGGCTCAGAAATAATGTACAAATTAATTCACTGCAGCAATATTCTTCCAGAATAAGCAAATATTCCGAATAAGCAAATATTTCAGAATAAGCAGATAAGTAAAGCAGGGGCTTTGAATATGAACGTGTCATCCCATGTGTGGGAATGCATTTCAATCCCACAGGGGTGATGCTGTCTAGAACACTCGATACAAACACACCATGCTCCAAAGGCACTTCTATGTACCTGAAGAAGGCCCTGAGCAACCTGGTGTGATGTTGCTGTTGGCTCTGCTCTCGGTGGGGTGGGACCAGCTTTCTAGGCCTCTGATTTAAATTGTGCTTTGGGTCTGGGTTAATGTCCACATAGCTAAGTTCCTTGGATTGTCTTGATAGGACTTCTCTGGTCCTTGGAGTGTCCTCTGGGATTGCATAAAAAGGTCCCAGCTGGTATGGTGCAAGGGAGAAACCTGGGAGAACTTTATCTGTAGCTTCTTTTTGGGTTTCTCCCTCAGACTGGCTTGGACTTACAGACCTCCTGCCACTGGAACAGGGCCAGCCCAGTGAATGGAGGAGCCACCTGTGCTGTGCTTATTTGAAGAGGCAGTTGGGATGTGGTGGAATGGCTTTTGAGGTCTGTGTTCCATGACTTTTGGGGTGGATGGTACTGAATCTCACCAGCTACCAGAATCTCAAGGCCAGCTCTTGTGCCGCCAGGACTTCCTGCAGGGTGGCCTGACCCAAAGATGGCACTCCTGTGACTCAGGTATTCTGCCAGCCCTGTGCTGGGACCTCAGGGACACAGTTCCCAGCAGTTGTGCTGGCTTGGCTCTCCAAGGCTGCTATGTGTCCTGGCTCAGTGTCTCCTGCACAAGCCGTGCTGGGGAAGCTGCTGTCACACTGCCAAGCAAACCTGGTTTTCTGCAAATCTGAGTGAATACACAGGGTCTGTTCCTGCAGGTCCTATGGGTTAAGAACACTGAGATGAGATCTGCAGGAAGCGCAGCTGCTCCGGATGTGCTCCAGCCCTCTTTCTCCCACATGTACTCACTCTTTCTCTTAGAAAGACAAGTCAGACCCTTTTACTTGAGAACAGCAGTGCAGAGCCCAGATCCTCAGTTCGAGATGTTTTGCATTTACTGTTTCTGTGGATCATGGCTGGAATCCCTCCCAGCCCTTCCCAGCTCCCTTGTCTGTAGCTCACAGGGATAACATTCCTCAGAGCTGTCATTGCCCAGCAGAGCAACCTGGGAAGGGCTGTTCTTCCAGAACTCTGTGCTTGGGAAAGTGGTTGATGTGGCTTGGATGAGCACACATCTGCCACAGGGAGGAACAAGGATTTCAGGGAACAGATAGATGGATTTTGGAAGAACTGAGGGTGCATCCAAGCCAGAAAGGACAAAGCCAGGCCAGCCCTCTTTGCCTTCATACCTTCAGGAACTCACTCAGAACTCACTCAGAGCCTGTGGGACTCAGGCACCACACTGTGGTTTTTAAGGAGTGGAGATGTGCAAGAACTCTGGAGACACAAACCAGATATGCCCATGAGATAGCAAAAAGAGCTTTACCCTGAGTACAGGCAGGACCATTACAAACAATTCTGATTGATGGAAAAAAAAAATATTTGAAATACTTTAGTTACAAAAAGTTTTTTGGAGGTTCATGTACTTCTAGACACAAGACTGATGTGTTTCATTGTTCATTCATAGAGAAAATGTTTTCTGTTGAAGTTTCTGTTATCAGAAGTTTCCTTTTTTTCCCAGGACTTTCATTCCCTTGGTCCCACACTAGGTACATTCTCAGTGCTTGCAGGGCTTGCAAAATTGTGGTGCTGTGGGAGAAGGATGGTTTGGGGAAGGCAGAGAAAGAAATGTTGGAACTGGGTTGACTGTAAGTCTCTTATGTCAAAACTAACAAAAGCCACTACCGGATTTGGGAATATCCTCTCGAGAACATTAATCCTCTGGAGGATAATCCTTTACCAGCCAGAGGCACTCAAAGGCTACTGTGAAATGTCTCCTGGCTTCAGCTCCTGAATGAAGCTCCTCATCTGAGGAGCCTGAGTCTGTTCTCAATTCCTGTGCTGCAATTTCCAGGAGAAGAATTCAGTTACTGCATTTCAGCTTCTGTTGCAAGCCCTGGGTTAAGAAATGTTTTTATTCTCTTCCAGTCCAGCTACTCAATGGATGTTCTTCAGATGAAAAGAAGGAAGAGGTGATTTCTTATATCAGAGAAACTGATATTCCTGGAAAAACAGGCCAGTGTGCACCCAGGCTCTCCAAGTCTGAGCAGCAGCAGGGAGCTCCAGATTCTTCTTCAGCAGTGGTTTACCAGTTTGGGATGGGCAAGACTGTTGTGGCTGTGATCATGGAAGAAGCCAGACTCTTTGATCCCTCACTTCTTTCACAGTGGTTTTCAATCTGGCTGGACTGTGGAGCAAGTCAACTGCATCCCTGTGTGAGAAACTCATGCTCACTGTCAGGGGAGTGGTGAAAGAGGGAACCAGACTGGGCTGGTGATCTTAGGTGATGTGTTTGGAATTACTGCAGTCATGGATGGAAATATTTGTAGGAGTTTCAGTTTGCTCCTCCCATGAACTGCAGGGTAGTGTCATCTTCAGCTGTCCACAGTATGGCTGTTCTACCTTTCCCTAAGGTCAGAGTGACTGTGGTTGTCCCCACTTTGCTCTTCATGGCATGTAGTGAATCCAGTGAATGTGATTTAACAGGGAAAACACTTAGAAATACAGCATCACTCACACTTTTAAATCACATTTCTGATCCTTCCCAAAGTTACCGTTACATAACCATTATGTAAACTGTCTCCAAAAAAATCTAAGAAATGCCTCTTGTAAAAATACCCCACCTCCATCATGGAGCTATTGTGAAAACACACTGAGGAGACCAAAAATACTGCCAAGGAGCTATCAAGAGTAAGCCCAAATTCCCACAGAGGAGCCATTGTAAACATAACCATAAAAAATGGAGGGAGCATTGTACAAATCCCTTCAAAAGGCCCCCACAAGAATACTTCCAAATATCACACAAAAGATTTTTAATACTGGATGCTTTGTGGGATTTTTTTAGTTGGTTTTTTATGTTTTTTTTTTATGGTCCTTTTAATGAAGTGTTTATTGCTCTGCTTTGACATTACAGATCACTTCCAAAATGGCTTCTATGTGATGTTATTGGGGCAATTTTGGAATCATCAAGATGTTCCCAGTAAATCCATATGGTTTTGACTGTAGGGCTGTTTTACAATTGCCTTGATGATTTTCACAATTGTTTCATCACTGATGCCCCGAGGGCATTTTCTAAATGTCCCTTCAATGGGATCTCTGAAACTTTTGATAAATTTCTTTGCTGGGACAGTAGATCTATGTATTTTCATAATTGCCTTTGGTTGTGATTTCTGGTGTGCTGTGTCTGTAGTTCAGAATTTTTTCCATCTTTCAGAGGAGTCACAGAATGGTTGGTTCCTGGGCTGGGACTTTGGATAATTTTTCAAATTGTTCTGTCCTTCAGGTGAGAGCTTTGAGTCAATTTGACTCAAAATGACTTTGGGATATCAAAGTTCTGGAATTGCGTCTTCAGGACACTGTAAGAGAAGTCTCACAAGGGTGGTCTGAGAAGTGCTTTAAAAACCTCCTATGATAAACTCGGCTTCAAATGGCACGTGTCTGTTGGGGGGTTCTGTCATATGGATGGGATCTGTCAGGCACGGTCCGTGAGCCTGTGTGTGAACAGCAGAGAAACACGCCTGGGTGTGGGGACCTGCGGGGCTGGGGCTGCGTCTTTGTCTGTGTGACTGTATCTGTGGTTGTGACAGTGTCTGTGGCTGTGTCTGTGTGTGACAGTGTCTGTGGCTGTATGTGTTGCTGTGTATGTGTCTGTGTGTGGCTGTGGCTGTTTCTCTGTGGCTGTGTCTCTATGTCTGTTGCTGTGTCTCTCTCTGTGGTTGTGTCTGTGGCTGTGTCTGTGTTTGTAGCTGTGGCTCTGTGTCTGTGTCTGTAGCTGTGGCTCTGTGTCTCTCTTTGTGGCTGTGTCTGTAGCTGTGGCTCTGTGTCTGTGTCTCTCTCTATGTCTGTGGCTGTTTCTCTCTGTATGTCTGTGGCTGTGTCTCTCTCTGTGGCTGTGTCTGTAGCTGTGGCTCTGTGTCTCTCTCTGTGTCTGTGTCTGTAGCTGTGGCTCTGTGTCTGTGTCTCTATGTCTGTGTCTCTCTGTATGTCTGTGGCTGTGTCTCTCTCTGTGTCTGTGTCTGTAGCTGTGGCTCTGTGTCTCTCTCTGTGGCTGTGTCTGTAGCTGTGGCTCTGTGTCTGTGTCTCTCTCTGTGGCTGTCGGCCGGAGCTGCAGCAGTGCCCGCACACCGCACGAGGGCAGGGGAGCTCCGAGCCCGCCCGGGATCGGCTCCTGCCGGCGCCAGCCCTGGGAGGGCTCCAGAAGATCTGCATGTGTGCGTGTGTGAGACGGTGGCTGGAAAGACTCGTGGGATTTCTTCTGACACCCCCAAGAAGGAGATAAGGGTTCCTCTAAGCTTAGCAGGGCAATATTTGAATGTTACAGAACTACAGAATGCTTTAAGTTGGGACGGACCTTAAAGCTCATCTTGATCCAGCCCCTGCCATGAGCACGGGCACCTTCCACTAGATTAGTTTGTTTCAAGCCCTGTCCAGCCTGGCCTTGGACACTTCCAGGGATGGGGCAGCCACAGCTTCTCTGGGCAACCTGTGCCAGGGCCTTATCACCCTCACAGCCAAGAATTCTTTCCCAATATCCCATCTAACCCTGCCCTCTGGCAGTGGGAAGCCATTCTCCCTTGTCCTACTACTCCAGATCCTCTTTCAAAGTCCCTCTCCAGCTCTCTTAGATCTCCTTTAGGTACTGGGAGGGGTCTAAGAAGAGCCTTCTCCTCTCCAGGCTGAACATGCCCAGGTCTCCCAGCCTGTCTTCACAGCAAAGGAGCTCCAGTCCTTGGAGCATCTCCATGTCCTTCCTGTACTGAGGCCCTCAGAGCTGGAAGCAGCACTGCAGGTGGGATCTCACCTGAGTGGAGCAGAGGAGCAGAACCCCCTCATTTGATGACCACACCACTTTTGATGCTGCCCAGGACATGGAGGGGTTTCTGGGCTGAAATGTGAGTGTTGCTGTTTGTCCAGGTTGCTCAGCACTTTGTCCATCTGGATTGCAGTGCCCAAGGCAGTGTCCTTGTTTTGATGTGGGAGCAGGTACAGCCCACCTGTGATCCCGCCCTCTTGGTGGGATGGCTGTGGAAGCATGTCCTTCCTGCTGTGGGGCAGGTGTGCTGTAAGGCTTCTGTGTCCTTGACCTGTTTCCTGAGGCTGAATTCCCTGTGGCTGCACACCACACAGGAGGGGTGATCTCCCAGCAGCACCAAGCAGTACTGCTGGCTGTGGGATCTGGGAATTGTTCCTGTCCCTAGGGCTTGGTGTGGGGCTGTGCCACTCCCTGCAGATCCCACCTGCTGGCTGCCATAGCAGGCACTGGAGCTGCTGCCACTGGGACCAGTCTCTTTTCACCTTCTGCCACGCACTGAAGCCCTGTTTCTGTTTCATAACCTGTTTTACCTGCCTTTGCTCCCAATGGCCATGTGTTGTACCTTAGGGACATCTACTCACCTCTTGTGATTGGGCACCCAGGGGGGAGCATGTTCCTGATGGCTTGTGAGGAAGTGACTGTGGGACCCAACATGTCTCTGCCTCTTGCCTTCACCTTTCTGGAATGGGTTTTCATCCAAATCCAGACCTTCCCTTTCACAAACAACCTTAAGTCTGTGTCTCTTTCCTACAATACTGTGACACGTGTGATCTGTATCCTTTCCCTTCCATGCCCCTTGCTGGTAGGGAGGGTTGGAGGGCCAGACTTAGGAGTTCAAGTGATTATATGGGACTAGTAGTAAAGAGAGAAGGATGACAGTGTACTTAAAAAGCTAAAACAAGAGGACCAGAGTGGGGGTAATGCGCAGGAGCATCCTCAGCTTTCCCCACACTCCTAGGATGAGTCTGGTGCATCCTGCCCAGATGGGAGGACACACAGAAAATAATTATATAATTGTTTAAAAATGAAGGAAAATTAGATCCTATAGTTCAGGGGAGCTTTTTTGCCCCCCCTTCCCCTGCAACTGAGTTTCATTCTTCTGGTGTTGGGGTTAGCCAGCATGATAAGGGCCCCAGTGCAAAAGATGCAGAAGACTCGTGATTTTGTGAGGTTTCAGACAGGAATTTCATAGTTTGGAAGATGCAGAGAAAAAAACTGAAAGAGCCTCACCATCAAGTCTAATGGTGATTTCATTTCTGATGGAAATGCTGGGCAGCCCAGCTAGGGGAGGTGATGGGTCTGTGAGTTAGGAGTAAGGAAGAGCTGGCTGGGGATGTGATGGTTGATGGCAGCTTTGGCTACTAGACTCACAGCTTGGTGAATCTGAGAGAAGTTAGGAAGGCAAGCAGCAGAATAACAATTCTGACACCAGGAAATCAGACTTTGGTATATTTAGGGGTTAATTTACCCTCAGAGAGCCTCTCAGAAAAAGCTGCTCAATCTTCAAGGATGACCTCCCCAAACAGCAGAAAGGCCCAGGCTGGTCTGCAGGCAGCCAAGCCAGCTTGGTAGGAGGCCAGTGTAATTGAACAGGCAGCTCATGGCTAAACTAAACTAAAAAAAAAACCACATTAAGTGCACAGAAGGTGAAAGCCAGGATGGGCTGCCCAGGAGGAACATTGAGATATTGCTTGAGTGTGTGGGGGTGGAATTAGGAAATATCCTCCTGCAGAATGGGTATAACAAAGATTCTAAGCTTCCCTAGCACAGCCTCCCTGGTATCCATGCCTAGAGACAGAGCTCAGGAGAGAGAGGTAAATTAGAGGAAGAGAGAATTACAGGTCATGTAAGGAAAGTGGATGTAGACAATCCTGTAAGAGCATTCAGGCTGTAGCAAGGGCCCTGAGGGAGCTGCTGATGTCATTGCAGGGTCATTCCGCAGCACCTTTGAAAACTCTTGGCAGCCTGTGGAAGGATCCTGATGATCCATGAAGAGGACCAGTGTCATACCCTTCTACAAAAAGCACAAAAAGAAGGTTCAGGAATGGCTGGTCGTTCAGCCTCACCTTTCAGGCTGGAAAAGTTTTGTAGTAAATAGATCCTCCTTAAAAGCACGTCCAAGGATGTGAGGGCACTCAGAGGACAGGAAGGGAATGAGAACTCTCTGTGTGGCTTTACTAAAGGTGAAGCTTTCCAGTTGCCTGTGTGGATGGAGGGTCAGTAGGTGCTGCTTCTCCTGGCCCTGGCAGGGTTTCTGTCACAGTTTCCTGTGTGATGTTGCTGCAGTGAAGGTCAGCCCTGTACTAGGCTGTGTTAGTAGCAGTGCAGCTGGCGTGTGGAGGGAAGGGTGTTTGTCTCTGTGTGGTACTTAGGAGGTCACACCTGATGTGCTATGTCCATTTTGGGCTTCCCCAGGGATGGGGACATATTTTTGGGTCAACTCAGGTGGCTGGGACTGAAGCACAGGAAAATGACAGGCTGACAGAGCTGGTTTCAGCTGGAGGAGGGAGGACAAAGGGGACATCTTGCTGCCTGCTGCTGCTTAATGTGTGGCCATGTCAGAGGGACATATTGGAAAGGCAAGAGGCAATTTCAGCAAGGGAAGTTCTGCTGCAGGAGTTTTCCCATTTGAGTGGTGTAGTTCTGGGACAGGTCCTGGGAAGCTGGGAGAACCTTTATCCCTGATGGGCTCAGAACTTACCAGGAGAAGGTGCTGAGCAGCCTTTTCTGGCCTTGGGGTTAGTCCAGCTATGGGGAGGGGATTAGAGTGGAGTCTTCCAGAGGGCTAATCTGACCAAAATGGTTTTAGATTTTTTTTATCTCTCTGCATAAAGGGCTGTATTTGAGTTTAATCTAAACATCCTATTGAGAACCATAAATGTCCCAGCATTTATTTTGTATATAGGTTTTGTATATTGTATTGTATTATATTATGTTTTTTAATATTTAATTTTTCCCTGTGCAGAAGCTCTCCGAGATCCTTTGGACAGGCTGGTTGCTGTTATAGCACATCTGGGATAGTCTAAATTATTTCAAAATCATAAATTGCCATTAAGAGATTTTCTGTTTGCTACTGTTGTTTTTACCAACACATTTTGCTTACAGGCTTTCTTTGCATAGAGATGGTGCTCCAAAATCCCTGTGTAGTTCATCAGAGCCAGGTGAAACTTTCTTTAGCTGTTTTGCAGCCCTGAATGCTTTACAAGGCTTTTTCTAAACCAGTCTGTGTTTTAGTGTCAGATAACAATGTCCAGGGAATATAGAACTAGGTCAGTTCACATTTTATTTGTTCATTAACAAAAAGATCTGGATAGAAGTGAAATGAAACTGCAAAGGCAAATGTTTCTCTGCCTATACACTGTTGAAAAAGCTGATGCTTTGAGAATCTTGGCATCTGCAAAATTTTCTGTAAAGACTTCTCTGCTGCTATTGGATTCTTGACACCTGCTTCCTCTAGACTAAAATGGTAATGCCCACCTTGTATAAGTTTCATTAAGAAAGCCATAAGGGTTTTTCTTTTGCTGTAGCATTGCAATGGACCTGTTACTGTGCTTTCAGGGATGGGGTTGTAGGAGTGAGAAATGGATAGGAGGCCTTTTATGCAGGAAAGATTGCTGCCATCATGTGCTTTAAAGTTTTATGGGGCTATGGGCAGCAAAAGTCATAATTCTTCTATAAGCAATACCTCCTGTCTCTGAAATTATGGTAAATAAGAGATCACACTGAATAGGAAAAATGAACCCACCAGAAAATGAAGCTCCCTGATACTATGGACTGTCAGAAATGTAATGCAGTTTCTTTTATTTTTTTTTTAATCTTTATTTTAACTTCTCAAGGTCCATCCCATGGAGGTGTGCACCCAGAGCCCCCCCAGAGCTTTGCCAGAAGGTTGAACATGACAGTCCTTGATGGCTGTCTTGCTTGTGAGGTTGGTCTGCAAGTCTGAGCCTCTCCTGTCTGATCCAAGGGAGTGAGAAAAGCTGCAGGAGGCTGTTCTCACCTGGCAAGTCCCCTGCACTCCTGGGTATCACTGTGGCCCTGAAATTCCCAGTGATCCATATGAGATGGCAGCATAGTCTGGGAAGGGCTGTGCAGTATATTCTGCAGTCATAGTCTTCTGGACATAGGAGGCATTTCTGCTGGGATGGCAGTCTGGGGCACGGGACTGAACAGCCTTGGCCTGAGGGCAGTTCAGTGTTTCCTGCCTGGGGAGAGGCAGAACTGCATCAGAGAGGACAGAGAGTCACTGCCCTGGCTTGCTGGGAACAGTGTGTGTGTGCAGCCTGAGCTACCTGGGTGCCCTGAGTTAGCCATGGTCCGATTTCTTTTCTTCTTTCCCTTTCAAATCTGGAAACTCTTCATCCTGCACTGGAATGGCTCGGACTCACTGAGGCTGGAATCTCATCCAGTTCAGCAGCCTTTAGCTAATGCCCTTTGTTCCTTGTGTCTGACCGAGCTCTAACTTCTGGTAAATTGGAGTTTATTTTCGCTTTTCAGAAACTTTCTCTGGAGCAAAAATGTCATATGAAAAAAACCATTTTCAGCTTGGAAGAACTTATTTCAGGATGGTGAACGGTATCTCACCCCATGGTGTGCACATGATGAGCAGCTGCAATTTCTGCCATCATTTTGAGCATGTGGAAGGCATTTAGAGGTGAGGCTTGGATCCCTGGGCATGGTGTGTAGAACACAGACCCTCAGTTAAGGATGAAGGACTTTATATGCTGATTTTTTCCTCTTTTTCACTTGGTTGATAAATTCACTTCACTATAAGCTCCCCAATCCTTTGGGGATTAAACACTGCTAGGAAGGAGGAAAAAGGGCTTTGAGAATGTGTCTGTTCTCCTGATCACTGCTGAGGCAATGACAGAGCAGGGATTCGGGTAGAGGAAGCTGCTGCTAAGAGCTGGCAAAGGGATCCCTGAGGATGTGAAATGTCAGAAGCCAGGAGCAGGCACTTGAGGCAGGTAAGGCAGAAGCTGAAGTTAGAGAAGGAAATACCTCCTAAAGCTGCTCTGTAGAGGGGGGTAAGGTTCTGTGAGTGACCTGGGCCAGGGGATTTAGCATCTGTTCCTTGTGATCTAGAACACAGACCTCAAGGGCTTTCCTTCTCCAACGCTTCTTATGATGTGCCTCTCCAGACTTCTG
The DNA here is from genome assembly GCA_013397075.1 of Rhabdornis inornatus. NCBI lineage: Eukaryota > Metazoa > Chordata > Aves > Passeriformes > Rhabdornithidae > Rhabdornis > Rhabdornis inornatus. The sequence goes on from VWZS01004056.1 coordinate 520,925, forward strand.
TGCAGATGATCTTTGAGGTCTCTTCCAACCCAAACCATTCTGTGATTCTATGATTTTCTCTTTGCCCTCTCCCCTTACACTGACTGCCAAAGAGATCTGTTAGCTGCCTGTGGATAGGGGAGATGAGGAGATATGGAATGGCCTGTGCAATACAGTTTCTCTGATGCAAAATCTTTTTGCTGTTTCTTGCTCACATGGGAGGATGAGGAAGGTGGTGGTGCAGCATATGTGGTGTCTGGCTGTGGCTTCCCAACTTTGTGTTCTGCTGTTTGAAGACTGGAATTTTCAGATAAGCCTGCAAGAGAAGTGGCTTTCCAAGAATCCTAACCTTGGTGCACTCATTCCATGGAGATCTGGAGGACAGGTGAGGGCTTCTGCTGTCCACTGTGGGATGGGACTAGAGTCCAAAGGACCAGTGCTCCAGTTCAGCCTCAGGAGCAGCCACCACTGCCGTGACAGGATTGGCCTGGGAGAGAATCCATTCAGTGCCTGGGGCCTGGGGACAGCTGCACTGGAGCTGCAGGTTGAGCTCTGGGGGCCAGAGCCCAAGGCAAGAAGCTGTGAAGTGCACAAAAAAGGGCCCAGAGTCCTGTGGCCAGGCCAAGGGCTTGGACACTCAGAGAAATGGTGGGAGCCAAGGACCCCCAGACTTTCCTGTCCTTAGACTGTGATGAGATAAAAGCCCAGGGTGTTCTTTGTTTGGGGTGCCTCCTCAGAGGCCCCAGCTCAAGCTGTTGTTTTGTTATTTAGCTATTGCACCATGATTAAATTATTTTAAGGATCTGGATATTTGAGACTCTCATGGAGTCCTGTGATAGGAAACCCAGGATGGAGCTGGTGAGAAAATCTGGAGTGACTCGGTGAGTGTGGGGGTCCCAGCTCAGGTGGTGGGACAGTGACAGCCAGAGTGGCTCCTGGATGCTCGGACAGGGGAGCTCCCTGACCAGGCCCAGCCTCTCTGTGATGGGCATGTGCTCCCTTGGGAATTGCCATTCCCTTCACACTGGCCAAGGTGCAGCCTTGTCAGTGCATCCCCCTTCCTGCTTGTGCTCTCTGCAGAGCTGACAGGGCCTCAGCCTGGCTGTTCTCATAGGCACAGATCTCCTCAGTCTGCTCCAGTAATGCTCCATGTCTTGGAAAGGCTGTGGCAGGACAGGCCCCACAGTCAGGTTAGATCCCTCATTCCTTGCAAGCCTCCGGGGCTCTGGGATGTTCTTTATTCACAGAATCACAGAATCATTAACGTTGGAAAAAACCTCAGTGTCCAACCTGTGCCCAATCCCCACCTCGTCACCCAGACCAGAGCACTGAGTGCCACATCCATGTGTTCTTCAGACACTTCCAGAGATGGAGACTCCAAACCTCCCCTTCCAGTGCTTAACAAATCTTTCAGGAAAGAAATCCCTCCTGATGTCCAACCCGAACCTCCCCTGGTGATCCAGCACCTCAATATCTTTCTTGAAGTGAAGGGCCCAGCACTTGTCAAAAGAGAGAATTGGACTCTTCAAAGTTTTGCTCACTGAGCTCAAACTGGACACCTTCAGAGGTTCAGGGCAGTTTTAATTATGTTATAATTGATTTTATTCTGTGTGAGTTGTTGAGGGGTGTACATAGCAGGAATGGATTCCCAGAAACAAGGCTGACATGCAAGAGGAAGAAGTGATGTAGTAAAGACCGAGAGATGGGGAATAGAGGATTTTAACAGCCAGGCAGTCACAGCAAGGCAGGGGAAGGTCAGCCAGGCTCAGGAAACTGGACTGGAACCTGCTCTGCCTTAACGTGTCTTTTCCCTTTGCCCCTAATGTAACTGTGCCTGTTGTGACATTGCACTCAGTGTCTTCCTTAAATGTCTCCAATCTGGTGACAAAAGGGAATGTGAAACTCCAGCTGTGGAATTTTCCAAACCAGGAGTTTAAAAAAAAGGGGGGGAGGAGGAAAAGGGAAAATAAAGGTCTAAATGTGGGAGTGGGAGAAGGAAGAGGAGAGGTGGGTTAGAGGGGTTAGGCAAGGAAAATAATCCAGTTATTTTAATTGATTAACCCAGCTGGCAAAATTGCAAGATAAAACCAGAAAATTAAAAGCATAAAGGGCTTTTTCACCCCTGAGGGTTTGGAGTAAAACAACTGCAGAGTTTTTGGTGCAATTGTTTTTCTGTTTGTTGACTGGCTCCATGGGGCAGTATAGCAAAGGGGAAGACCCTGTTGTGTAGGAGCCAAAACTAATTCTGGGCACCCCTTGAACCTCGGTGGCAAACTTGGACTCAATTTATCATCTGCCTTTTCCTTCAGTTGCTTTAGCTGTGTTGCTGAAGGCTGTAGTTTCCTAACAGCTGATTTTGAAGAAAGTTGTCATTGCCACCAAAACTACTCATCTGGTTCCATCCTCCTCTCTTTGCCTGGTTCAGGAAAGCATCCATAATGAAAGTGGCTCTTGTTGTTGTTGCTGAGAATTAATGTCAAACTTTTCCTAGGTGGTGTGGAACAGCTGCTGGATTTTATACCTGGCCTGGCAGCTCTTCCCACACACTGTGGTGTAAAATGGATGTAGAATGGTGTTTTTTGAGAGGAGCCAGTTTTTGCCTGTACTCACCGCGTTCCTGGCCCTTCGCTGTCTCCTACAACTTCTAAAATGTATACTTCAGTTATAAGTGTTAAAATTATTGTTGTTATTATTCCCCAATATTTGGGGTCAAGTGCTATGCTTGGATGAGATCAGCTGTGCATTTCCCTCTGCTTCCATCCTGTGCCTCTGCAATGTGGTGGGGAGCCCTGGAAATGAGGCTGGGAGTCTGCTGGACAACAGGAGAATCAGGACCATAGGTATGTCCTACAGGTTGGAAGATTTCTTTGTCTCTAAGGCTATCACAGATTGCTGGATAAGGAAGGGAGACAATATCCCAAAGAATGTAAACTCCCCAAGAAAAGAAAATGCTGTTATCAGAAGCAGGGGAAAATGTGAGATTAGTTTGTAGATGGCTTTGCTATGAACTTGATTTACAGTTCAGGAAAATCACCTAATTGGTGTAAAGAAGTAGATCTTATCATATTTCTGTGATGTGAGTCATTGGCCAGCCTCCTCTGGTGTAGGTTGTTGTTATTGTTGATGTGTGTGGGTCACTGCCTTCAAACCCAGCACTATATTCCTTATGATGACAGCATCTCCCATGTCCCCTGTGGGTCCTGCTCTTTATTTTGCATTTTATTTCAGAACACTTTGAAAAGGATTAAATAAAAAATGGATTCTGGCAGTCCTGATGGTCACAGTCCCTGTGCTGATGATGTCATAAATGAATGAACAGTTCCTTAGCACTGTTGGAGTATTTTGGCAGCTTGGCATTCTTCTCTGTTATTTTTGGGTGATGGAAATGACACTGAGTAATGAAAGAGCAGGTTTGATTTTTTAATGGTGAAAAGATGTCCCATTGCTCTCCATGTTTTGGGCACCAATAGGCCTGGCTACAGCATGCCTGCTTTCCTTCTCTGGAGTTCAAACATTATAATTACCAACACAATACTATCAGTGGTTCAGAGTAGGAGGCATTCACTGCATCATACCCATGAGGAGCACTGGTGGGTTCCAGCTTTCACCCAGCCATTGTCACACTGTGCCTTCAACAACAAAGCTTTACATTCAAAGCAGTTTATTTCAGCGTGTTGAGCAAATGACCTCACTAGTTACTGGTAAGTCCCAGAAGAGCCTTGAAGGATATTTCTTGCCATACTCTTGATTCCTTTTAGTGTTCTCATGGCAGAACTGGCATCTTTCAGCTGTAAATGAATGCTTTGCATATTCCCCCCTTGTCACCTGCTCCTCCACAGATAGTTGGTCTGACTTTGAATGCTTAAGGCAAGAGCATCTGTGGCTCATTTAGGAATCAAGGGGGAAAAAGGGGATGAAGGTTACAGGTGAGTCAGAACAGGAGGCTGGCATTGACAGTGAGCTGTTCTAATCCTACTTCTTTTGGTTCCCTAACATTGATGTTCCACCAGTATTACTCCTCTGCATATTGATTCATAATTATTAATGAGAGTGCCATAACCAGATTGTGAACCTTCACAGTTCTGTGATATGGTTCAATTCAGTCATGGCAACTGGAGCTGGGCTTGTAGAGATGCTGTGGATGTCCAACAGTTTGGGTCAGTCTCGGGGGGTGAGAACCACAGCTCTGAAAAGACAGGAAAGATGAGATTGCTATGCTGATCCAATTCTGTGTTCTCTGTCTAACTGATGGCGTTGAATACTGTGGAGAAATCCCTAATACCCTTCATTCCATGCTGGGAAGCCTTGGTTACTGCTCTCCCTGAGCTGGGAATAAGCCCAGCTCCACACCCTCCAGCAGAGAGCAATTGCCTTCCTTTTTCAGGATGATGTACAAGGCAGTTTAGGATGGGAGCTGCAGAACTTTGGGGTGAGGTGAGGTGTTTTTACATAGAAATAAGTGAATAATATGCACATATTGAAGTCACTGGAATGTGTGTGTGTGCATGCATGTGCCTGAAATCAAATATGCCCTCAAGACCATTTACTCCCCAGTATAAGAAAGCATGAACTTCCTGGGGAGAATCCAGTGAAGGGCCATAATGCATCTCTGATATGAAAAGGAACTCAGACAGCTGAGTTTTCAGTTTTACCTGGTGGGCAGCAAGCTGAGGAGGATCTTGTTAATGTTTCTGAATACCTGACTTGAAGAAGATGAGTCAGACTCTTCTCAGTGCTGCCCAGTGAGTGACAGGATAAGAGGTGATGGCCACAATATGAAGCACAGAAAATTCCATCTGAACATAAACCCCCACTTTTTTACTGTGAGGGTGGTCAAACATGGGGAGAGATTGTTCAGAGATTGTGGAACTTCCTTTAATGGAGTTATTGAAAATCTGACTGGAAACACTTGTGGGCAAGTTGCAATAGCTGACCCTGCTTCAGTGGGCAGGTTGGACTTGGTCATCTTCCAGCTTCAGTGATTCTATGATTTTGTGATTATTCTTGATGCAGATTAGGAATTGTGTGGATTATTCTTGAGAATAAGGGATAATAATTACATACATACTTGATTTTTAAAAGCAGACTATGCCTAATAGTTTCTTCCCACTAGAATCACTGACATTAAAAAGTCTGATAGTTAATAGTGATATTATTACAATTTAAAAGACAAATGACAGGTAGCCTTTGAGGAGGCAGAAGATTATCTGGAGTATAAAGAGGGAGAGGAGATGATGACTTGGAAGTACTCGTGTCCTGGTTTAGGGCAAATTTGGGGGGAAACCTCCAGGAGGAGCCCCCAGAAAGCAAACCCCCACGACTCCTCCCCCCACCACTGGGTTCGGGAAGAATTTTCTCAGATAGAAGTGGAAAAAAACCTTTTTATTTAACAAGGATAACACTCCCCAGCACGCACAAAAAAAACCTGAACAACACCAGATGACAAAAAAACCTCCATCACCGCTCTGAAAGGATGACAAACTCAGAAAGTCCTGCGAGTGGCCGCCCAGTTGTCGGTCTCCGGCGCTGGGGATGCCTGCTGCTGATCACAAAACGCAGACTCCCGGTGTTTCTTGGTGTTTCCCAGGTCCCTGTCCGGAACAGGTTCAGATGGTATAATTTTTATTTAGGCAAAAGCAAGAGCAAAAGCAAAAAAGTCGGAGCAAGCAAGCAAGCAAAGCAAGCCTTTCCTAAACACAGACCATGGGGGAGGTGAGCCGGCCGATAACAAGACAAAACAAACCTTCACTTTCAGAGCCAGTCCTGAAAGCACAGAACACAACACCAAGCACAAACGGAACACACGATTGGGGATACAAGCCCCGTAACGTCACCCTAGGACAACTCATCAAGAAGGTCTGGAAGTTGAGAGAAGGGACAATATAAATGTTCCCCAAGCTTCAGTTCAGTCTAGCAGACAGCCTTGGCTCTTTTCAGTCAAGAGTTTGGTGCTCTGCTCTTCCATTCAGGCTACTCAAGGAAGCACCTGACCTGCTGCTCCTCACTTCTGGAGGGAATGGGATATCACCTGCTGCTTCTGAGCAATACCTGCCACAGGTGGGTAATGCAGGGCCTCTGCATCCTCAGAGCAGGTGAGGTGGGAGCTCTCAGAGATGCCCTTACCTGACTCCCATCAAAGTCTCAAGAGCTCTGTGACTGTGACATGGGGAGATGGATGTGATCCATGTTCTAAATGTGCAGTTCCTGCTGCACCCACCTGCAGCCAGTATCCAAAGGGCAGTGACCTCACTGTTTCTGGGTTGCTGTCTGTGCTTTTACACACACCTATGTTCCTGGGGGGGCCAAAGAAACCCTGCTCCTGAGTGAGCACTGCTGCTTGATTCCTTGTGGAGCTGCAGAAAGGGCATATTGCAGTGAGTGTCTGGGAAAGAGAAGAGCCAGCATTGAATGCTGCAGCATTCCCCAGCTCCCCCTATCCCACACTGCACACTGAGGCCTTATGAACAGTCAGATGATCCTGGGCATTTGTTTCCATTCATAAGTAGCTACCAAAGTACTTCAGAAAACATCTCTGCATCCTTAGGCACCTGTGCATTTCTGACACCTGTGCACTGGGAGCCCTTTGGGACAAGGAATTGTCACCATTGTGACCATTACCCATTACCCTGCCCCAGACAAACCTTAATTCTTTCAGCCCTGTATGTCTTGGGGCTGGGGGGGAGCCACAAGAGAGGTCGAGGTGTTTGACTGTTTGTGACTGATCCGTATTTGAGTGGGATTCTTCTTCCTCACGGTAGCAGGAAAGTTACTCCAGTTTTGAGGCATTCAGGAAGCTGGAGCTTTTTCACTATTTTCCAGGTTGGCTTTTCACACTGGGAACTCAGCTTTTCCTGTGATTTTTCCCAAATGTCCACTTGACAGTTGAATGTACAGTGTCATCCTCAATATAGCCAAAGAGAAGATGCAAGGGCTGGAGTTTGCTGTCTACCTGTGATCACAGATGCACAGAGTTTGCACACACTTTGCTTTCATCCAAGGTTTAAGAAATCTCTGAGCAGAATATTTCCAAGAACACTTCTGCTTCCCAACAGAATAATTTCCAGAACAGGAGATTGTACTGGCCAGAGAAATCAGAGGAGACTGTTAACTCTTCAGCCCCTTCCAATCCTACTTCCTCTGCACCATGTTCCTGCTATCACCTTTCAAAGTGATGCCTCTACCTCCTCTGATTATGGGAAACATCCAGCTGAAACAAGGCAGATTTCAGATGGACGTGTGGCTTTAGCCCTGGGTCCCCACTTACTGTGCTCATACCTGAAGGCTCTGAGGAGAGCCAGCTCCTGGCTGCATGAAGGCAGTGTGGCCTTTACCCAGCACAGGATGCCAGGAGGTTCTTGCTCCATGCTCTTCCCTGGCTCTCTTTGGGATCCAACCCCATGTCTTTTGTAGCTGAGCCCTCTGTGACAGCATCCATCGGATCTCACCTTTTCCTGTGCAAGTCTGCCCATCTTTAACTGTTCCACCTTGAAACTCTGACAGAGACCATGGAATAAAGCAGATACAAGGGAAACCTCCAGCATGGGCAGTATAGATTGAAGGTCACAGTGTCTTTCACTTGGAGAACAAAAGTTGATATATTTGTTCCTCATGATGCTCCTGCTCTGTACTACACCAACCAGCAGCCCTTTCCTGGGTCTGTGGTGGAAGGAAGAGGTGTGTGGGGATTCAGGGCTGGGAGCACAGTTGGAGAAAAGTTGGGTATGGATAGCAGGGAAAACATCCCAGCAGGAATTACAGCTAACAAAATATTCACAGATGAAAAGCTGAGATGAAGTGCCTCAGTTTTGCTTCTAAGAGTTCAAACCAGCAAATGTGTGAATGAGAGTCTGGAAGTTGCCAGTCAGGTCTGGGACAGTACTGGAAGAGATTGCCTGAAAAAGTGGATGTGGTTTTTGTGTCACTGGAGAGCAGGCACAAGATGTTAACCCCTTGGTAGCTCAGGTATGAGGTCACCTGCCAGACCTGATGGGTGGTCCATCCCAGTCTTGAAGATGGGCTTGCATTCTCCAAAACATCTGTTTTCCTTTGGCCTCCAAGGAGGCCAGTACCAGACATTGCCATCCCATGCACAGTTTGTTCCTCATCACTTGCATTCCCGTGGCCACAGCTGTGCTGCCATCCCAAGCGTTCCCAATCATGGCCCAGTCTTACAGAAATCACAATGTTGGGGGAAAAAACAATGAGATTGAAAAAACAATACCGTAGGGTGCTTGCTCTGCTGGCTTTGTTTCAGAGGAGCTGCACGTCCCCAGCCAGGAGGGCTGGACGAGGGGAAAACTGACATCTGAGCGTGCCTACACACTGCCTCCACATTGTCCTGCTAGACAATGCTTCCGGGTCCCTCAGGGCCAAAATCCTCCTCACACATGCCATGGTTGCCCTTCAGGGTGTCCTGGCAGTGCCTTGCTGACGTGCAGGGGAAACCTCAAAGGTGCCCAGCCCTGACAATGGCTTCCAGAGCAGCTGTGCCTGTCACCCTCCCACCCCCCAGGCCTCTGCCTCCAATGCTGCTCCTCAGCCAAAATGCAGCCCACAATGGCCTCAACCTCCTCCCTTTCAACTTGTCACCTCGATGCCCTCCTGCCCGCTCAGGCTGTTGCAGTGTGTCCCCATCAGCTCATAACTGTGGCCTTATCAGGACTCCCAGCCCAGCTCCACTTAAACTCATGGAATCTGAATGGTTTGGGTCAGAAGGGACCTTAAAGCTCAACTCGTTCCACCCCTGCCATGGGCAGGGACACTTTCCACTGTCACAGGCTGCTCCAAGTCCTGTCCAGTCTGCTCTGGGCACCCTGTGCCAGGGCCTCCCCACCCTCATAGGGAACAATTCCTTCCCAATATCCCATCTAATCCTGCCCTTTGGCAGTGGAAATTATTCCCCCTTGTCCTACTACTCCAGTTCCTTGTCTCTCTCCAGCTCTCCTGGAGCCTCTTTAGGCCCTGGAAGGGGCTCTGAGCTCTCCCTGGAGCCTTCTCTTCTCCAGGCTGAACACCCCCAGCTCCTCCAGCCTGGCTCAGAGCAGAGGGGCTCCAGCCCTGTGATCTGAAGTGGCCTCCTCTGAACTTGTTCCCACAGATCCACCTCTACCTTGTGTTGGTGGCCCAAGAAGTGGAGGCAGCTGCAGGTGGGGTCTCACCTGACCGGAGCAGAGAGGAGGCAGATGAGCAGCCTCATGAGCTCCTGCTGGTGGAGGATGGGGAGCAAGAACTTCCCTCTGTCCTGGCCTTGCTAAGGTAATTTCACACCTGTGCTGGTGACCAGAAGTGGGTGACACCGTCTAAGTTGTGTGACACAGTCTAAACTGACTCCTGCTTGCGGGTGGAGCTGGCTAATCCAGGCAGGATGTGCTGCCTGCAGAAGCAGCAGGGTCACACCTGGGTACCCCCGGCTGGCTGAGGGCTGAGCTGCCCAAAGCTGGGCAGAGTGGCACCAGTAAGGGCCAAACCAGCAGCTAAGAAGGGAGATGGAGTGGTGTAGGATTGCCTTTACTTTTTAATTTTTTAAAAATAATTGTTGAACTTAGTGCTTGGTAGGGGGGGAAAGATGTGTACACTGTTAGAGATGTGGTGAAAAGCACTTCAATGATCATTTTCCAGAGAGCTCATACTCTGGATTTATGGTCTGCAGCAGCAATAGAAAGATGCTGGTTTCTGTTTCCTGCATGTCTGCAGATTCATAAACTCTCACTGTTTCTCAGGCAGCTTTTGGGTCAGTACAGAACGTGTTCTGTGTTTATGCTCCCTCCTTTCCCCTTAGCAACCCTGCAAAGGACACAGCTCAGAGAGGTCAGGCTGGTCTCTGTGGTCAGGCAGGCCACGCAGGTCTCTGCTCCATGACTGGCTGGTGCTCAGTGAAGTTCCCCTGACTGGCCTGTGGAGCAACAATGTGTGGAAGGGCTCTTATGGAGTAAGCATATGTGCTGGGAAATTTGAGTTTATGCTGGGGATCATAGAATTGTCCTGAGTGGGAAGTGACCTTAAAGCTCATCCATCCCCGTGCCATGGGCAGGGACACCTTCCACTAGATTAGTTTGTTCCAAGCCCTGTCCAACCTGGCCTTGGACACTTCCAGGGATGGGGCAGCCACAGCTTCTCTGGGTGACCTGTGCCAGGGCCTCAGCACCCTCACAGCCAAGAATTTTTTCCCAATATCCCATCAAACCTACTCCCTGTCCGTTTGAAGCCATTCCCCTTTGTCCTGTCACTCCAGGCTCTCGTGAACAGTCTCTCTCTATCTTTCTTGCAGGCTCCCTTCAGGTACTGGAAGGCCCCAATTAGGTCACCCTGGAGCTTCTTTTCTCCAGGCTGAACAATCTCAATTCTCTCAACCTTTCCCCATGCTTCATCTCTACAATCATCTTTGTAGCCCTCCTCTGGTCTAGCTCCAGGAAGTTGATCCCCCTTCCAAAAGGAGCATTTTGTTCCTGAAAATTGACCTAGGAGGAGTCTTTCCCAGTCCTGTGCACATGAGCAGCACTAAGGACATGGAAGAAATTGGCTCTGTGTTTTTAATGAGCCAAACATGAAAACAGATTTTGAGCATGTATAGGATATCAGAAGTCTGGATCAGGATTCCAGTCTCACAACAGGCCATGTTTTTCACAGTTCCCACCTGAACATTGCAGCAGAGCTTTGGATTTTGTCACTAAATCTGGGGTTCCCACCCTCTTCTCTAATTCTTGGATTTTGTTCTTCTGATCTCTTGCTGTCTCTCAAGTTTTTCATTTTGAGATAAGACCACAGGCCTGAAGTGCAGAGGAGGGAAGCAGAGCCAGGTCCTGGCTGGTGAATCTGGCTTTGCATGGGAGACCCTGTTACATGACGTCCTTACACTTTTATGATTTCCTTACATGTTACATGATGTTATATGATGTCCTTACACTTTTATGCCACAGCCTCTGTCCCGTTCATGAACTCAAAGCCCTGAGCAGCAGATCACAGGGCACAGCTCCCAGGAGTGTCTCCACAGGACCTGCACGGGATCTGGTGCTACAATTCTGCTGCATCAAGGTGGGTGATATGGCTCTTCCCTCCTGAGAACAGGGGTGGGAGGGTGGTGTCAGCTCACCTGGGCACAACACAATTTCCCAGCTCTCACCTGGGCAATGCAGACAACACCCAAGGCACAGCAGCTGCCAAGAGAAGCACCAAGGTGCTCCTCACATGAAAGAGGACAGAAACCAGCACTGGTCAGCAACGGGGCTCATTTATTATCTCATGAAAGTGAGTGACAAACAGCTGCAGTAATGTCAGCAGAACCAAAGCTTTGCTCAGGGCCTGAGCTCTGAGCACAGGGCTCCCTGCTGCACTGGGTGGCACTGGGAGGGTTTGTGATGGAGCCAATGGATTTGGGAGATCCCTGAGCTGCAGGGAGTGGATTTGAGGCTGTTCCCAGTGGCCTGTGTCCTCCTGATGCCACCATCCCACAATGCTGATTTCTGTTTTCCTTCTTCTACACCAGCTGTCTGCCCTTAAAATAGGAGAAGGCACATGCAGTCCCCAAAATGGCTACACTGTGTGTGGGATGTGTACCCAGAACCAAGAGCCTCTTCCAGGAGTGAGGTCTGGGGGCAATGAGGCAGCAGCCAGACCCCATTTTCACCGTGTCTGACCAGGAGCCAGGTGACTACAGACAGGAGTGCCCCAGGTGTGCTGTGCTGTTTGAAGGGGAGTAGTGGCAAAGGGGGCCTGGTGTGTCCTTGGGTGCCTTGGCTCGGTGCTGCTGAGTGACCTCAGGCAGAGCACATGGGTTTTTCTGGGAACTGTTTGGGTTTGGCTGCTGTGGGTTTCAGAGAGCCCTTGTGAGACACTGTGGGTCAGACTGAAAGGCTGAGCATCCCCAGCTCCTGGTCTTGGCTGGAAGTGAGGGTTGTGTCCAGCCCATGAGGCTCCCAGTGAATGAGTGGGGATTCCCAGAGCAGAGGCTCCAAAACTCAGCTGTACACAAGAATACACTGCTTTTGGTGGTATCAGACAGACACCAGCCCATTTCCAGGGGTGTGTGGGACCTGCAGAGAGCCCTAGAGGACAAGGCCTGGGGTTCCTGTGGATGTCCATGTCATTGCAGCTGGCCATTTCCAGGGGTTGCCACAGAGCAATGGCTTTGGCCAAGAGGTCTCTGCCTTGAGAAGACAAGCTTGGCTTCGCTGCAGGCTCCTGCTGGCTGCTGATGCTGCAGGGTGAGCAGGAGGAGGGTTTCCCTAACCCTCTTCCTGAGCCAGTGGGGCTCTCTCCCAGGCAGTTCCTAGCAGAAGTGAGACTCACACAGGGATTGTCTCCTCCCATGGCCAGCCCTGAGTGTCTTGAGCTCAGTTAGAGCCCTTCTAGGCCAGGGGCAGCTGGCAGAGCCGTGCCTGTTGCCCAGGCAGATATGATGGGGATGAGGGTAGACAGGTTGTACTGGTGCTTTTCAGGGAGCAATTTGTGTCACCTTGCTGGCCCCTCGGCACTGGTGTTGGCCCTTGGCGAGTGCTGCGGGGCCGTTCCCACGGCGGCTCCCAGGAGGTTTATAAGTGAGATGTGTAGGGTGGTGTGGGTGGGGAGGGGAAGAAGGCTATCCGGAGGCTGCTGCCAGACAGATCTCGGCTCTCTGAGCTTATCAGCACCTCACTGTCATTGAGGCAGGGACAATGCTCAGAGCAGCCCCTCTCCTTCCCCCTGGTGCCCACCCTTTGCTGGCAGGGAATCAGTGTCATGGAGGGGAAGCTGTAGCTGTCAAGGATGGGGCGCACTCCCAGGGAATCGGGTGTCTCACACATGTGGTCGATGTTGGAGAAGTTCACCAGAGCCTGGGTGGAGTCATAGGAGCTTTTCTCCATGTCATCAGCCCTGCAGGACTGGGGGAAGCTGCCTTTGTCCTGCCCTTTCTGCCTCAGCAGGCGGAAGTCATCTCTGAAGTGGGGGTTGAAGAGCAGGTAGAGCAAGGGGTTGAGGCAGGCAGGCAGGGGCAGGACCACAAGGAAGACGGATTTGATGACCTCTGGGGTGATAAGGAAGAGGTGGAGGGTAGAGGAGAAGGTGAGGAAGGCCACTGGGCAGTAGAGGAGGCAGTTGGTGAAGATCAGCCAGGCCACATGCTTGACCATGGCACAGTCCCAGACAGCGCTGAACTCCCCCTTCAGCAGGTTGCAGTAGAGTCGGATGTAGGTGCCGGTGATAGTCAGGAAGCAGAGCATGTTTGTCATCACCAAGGCCACACTGAAGCCCAGAGTGGTGGGTTTCCCCTCTGGAATGGGGTATGGGAGGCAGAGAGGGGATGCTCCATATTCCCCAATGGAGAAGAGAGGCAGAACAGCAGCCACAGAGGACAGCAACAGGCAGCAACAGGCAGCAGCCTTGACCTTGCCTAGGGACGGGGACTTCCCATAGCCCCGCACGCAGGAGGCTGAGAGGCTGCACTGCACAGCAGCCAGGGTGAGCAGGAAGATGGCAGCCTGGGAGGCCAGCACAGACAGGAACCCTGTGACCCTGCAGCCTGCACCTGTCTCCCATCTGGCGCCGTATCGGGCGAAGTGGCCGTAGGTGAGGGTGTCCACCAGGGCCAGCATGCTGCAGGAGATGCCTGTCAGCAAGTTGGCCCCAGCAATGGAGCCCACAAGAAACTTCACTGGGGAGAGGTAGCTGGGGGAAGCAAAGACAGCCAGGATGACCAGCCCATTGCAGAGCACCGAGACCAGAACGATGAGCCACACTCCCAGGCGGATGATCCAGCTCTCAAACAGGTGATCACAGGGCTTGAAGGGACCTGGAAGACAAACCCCAAAGTTACACTCAGCAGAAGCTGCTTCTCTCCAGTGGTTCTGCTCGCCCAGAGTGGTGGCAAGGAAAATACGACATTGTCCACCGTCTTCTGCAGCTGCCTCTTGGCTCTCCCCTGTCCTCCTGACCCCACACTGGAGTGCCTCTGGCATCCTCTCAGGTCTTGTCTAGGGCAGAAAAACGGTGCAGGGAGAGGCCAAAATGAAATGTAAGAAATAACAAACTGATGAGTGCTCCTAAAATGTGAAAAGGTCATGACTTGAGACTGACCAACACTCCTGGTGTCAGCCTGGCCCAAGGCCCCTCTACCATCACCTGCTCCTTCTCATGTTGCCCCTGGGAACTGGTGGTGTGGAGATCTGCCAGGATGCTGCATCCTGCTCTGCCACTGCCAACCTCTCTCTGTACACTCAGGACCTTGGCTAAGAGGTGTCTGTTTCTGCATGAATGGCCTCTGCACAGAGGGGATGAGCACCATGAGCTGAAGTGTCTGGGCATGAGGGAGAGAAGGATGGAGCTGGTGGGGCAGGGAAGGGACAGAGGGGTCTGGGCAGGCAGAATATGGAAGGATATCAGGAGAAATAAAGAACACAAGTGGGTGGATGGGTGAGTGAGTAAGAGGGTAAGAAGAGGATTGGTCTAGAAGTTGTTTTCCAAAGAAAAAAGAAGAAAGTGGGGAAAGAGAGAGTGGGCAATGGCATAAAATTTCCTCTGGGAGGGATTGGGATGTTTCAGTGAGTGGCTCAGCAAAAACAAAACCAGGGTGGTAGAAATTTTAGGTGGTACAGAGCAAACAAAATTAGAGGAAATGGAGAAATCTTTTTCATCTCAAAGGAGGTGAAGCTCAGAGTGTCAGGCAGCAGGACATGCCCTCAGCTGAAATCTTGTTCCTTTTGCAACAAATTCAGTGGAACAACTGGTAAAAACTCTGTCCCTGCAGTGTCCCACAGCAGGCTGTCGGGAAGCAGACCTCTCCAGCCTCCATGTGTGCTTGTGTAGGACCCCACTGAGCTATGAACAGGCTCAAAATCAGAAAGCAACCTCCTTGAGCCCCAACCAGCATGTGCAGTCCAGTGCCTCCCTGCTGTCCCTTCCTCAGGAAACAGAGCAAAGTATCCCTGCAGTTAGCAGTGCCATAGGTATGATCAGGACATCAGGGACAGGGCACTGCCTTGCAATATTCCAGGCTGCCTGAGACAAAGCCAAGTGTAAGTCATGCAAGGGAACAGGAGAGCCAGATCTGAGTGCAGCAGGGTGGTGGATGGAGGAGCTGTGATACCTGGGGATCCTGATCAGGCTTATCCTGACCTGGGCCTCCCCTCCTAGGAGGGGAGAAGGAAACTCCTCACCTGCACCCATTTGGCCTAAGCCCAACCCATCAGGCTTCTGATCTGAAAGGTCTTGGGGGATCCTGGGGATTTAGAGAAGCTCAGAGGATCCCAACTCTGTTCAAAGGGTTTCCCTGGCTGCTCACCGGGGCTTGGTGTGCACTGAATAGTGGGGTGCAGCTTCGATTCCTCGAGGTCCAGCTGAAGATCATCTGCCTCTAGGTCATCTGGGGAGGAGAGAACAAGAAATGGTGCTCAGATAGGAACAAGCAGAACCATCAGAGCTAACTGGGCCAGGAGCTTTTGCTGCCACCTGTCCTCCACACAGACCTTCCCAGCCAGTTCCCAGCCTGCAAGTTCTAAGAGGCTGCTGGTGTACAGTTTGTCCCCTGCAGTCACTGCTGTAGAGGGAGAACAACTTGTAAATGTTGGTGGGTTGCAGTGCAGCCAACCCCTCTGTTTTTAGGTTACTCCCAACATTTGAAGTGTAAGAGCCCCAGATCCCAGAGCTGTGTGACTGCAGTTCTCTCCTCCCAGCACTCTTTATTAAATAAAAAGTAAAGAAATACTCCAGCCTGTGTGGTTACAGAACACAAAGCCTTCAAATGCATCTTCTCCATGGGAGCTTTCTGGGCAGGCCTTGTCCAATGTTTGTTCATCAACAGGGATTTTGGGGCTTTGTTCAGAGGGAGCCATCAGCCTCTTCTTGCAGCACAAATTTTTCGTCAGCAGCCACCACCACCAAACAGTTCAGCAGCAAAGAGACAAGGGAACACAATATTTATTGCTCTATTTTATGCTCTGTAAAATCTTGGGGCTGTGGCACCTTGTTTTTAATCGTGGATGTTCCTATGATTTCTGAGGACAGACTGGCTGCCTGCGGTTGCAGATTCTGCATCCATGGGGTTTTGGCCCAGCCCTGCACCAGCATCTCTGTCATGCTGGCAGCTGCACCCTGAGCCAGGCTGGGGCTTGCTGAGGGCCAGGCAGAAAAAGAAGCTGCAGGAAGGGAATGGGGCCAAGCCCTCAGCTGTGTTTTCAGTGTAGGTTGTCACCAGGGTGAATGGTGTCCTCTCAGTCTAATCCACAACGTGCTTTTCTGCTTTGTTCCTTGTTCCTGTTCCCAAAGTCCTGCTGGCTGGCAGCACTGGCACAAAGTGAGGAGAGCTGCTGTCCTGCTGCCCTGTTCCTACCCATGGCACCAGCACAGCCTTCAGCTCCCACTGGAGATCTTGGGAGGGTTTTCTGCCAGCAGGAGGAAAGGGAAAGGATGTGGTTTTGTTCTTGCTACAGCCTGGTAGCCAGAGAGCTGGATCTGTGGCTGTGGGATGAACTCTCTCTTGGATGAGTGGACTGATGCTGGAGCCCAGGTGTGCACCTGGCAGCTTAGACACTGGCCAGGAAGGCAAATTTCCACAGCACTGAAGATAAGGCTGACCTGAGTGGGATTTACGTGTCTAATCTGTTTACAGGTGATGCCTCTCATGAGCTAATCTCCCTGCCTGTGTCTGAAAATGTGACTGGGACTATTTGATTAAAGGATGATGAAAAATAACGTGCTATCTTTAGCGCCTCCTGACAAGCTTCATGGCTTTCTCAGCTTCAGGGAGCTTTGGAAAAAAAGATCATTTAAAAAATCTGCCTAAGAATTGAAATATTACTGCTGCTTTGGAGCCTGGCAAGGAAACACTCACAGTGGGATGGAAAAATATTTCATCCTTGTATTTTATAGTCTTATAAATCTCCAGTGTCTTTTCCAGCCACAGTGCGGAGGCTGTGATGTGCAGTCACGGTACCCGAATAAAGCAGACACAGGCTTGCTCCTTCTGTGCTCTGCTGAGACCCAGCCCTTGGAAAGTGTAACCTGTGTCATCCATTTTCTCCTCAAAGCCTGGTTTTAAGCCCAGGTTGAACATTTTCATGCAGTGAAGAGTGATCTTTTGTTTTGCCTGGACTACTGAGCCTGCTGGGAATTACAAAGCAGTCCTTAGTCAGCACAATGGGATTCCAAGTGAAAAATGCACCTCTCTCTGCTGGAAACCAGTCCCTCTCCAGCCTGGAAACTGCGGAGAAAGGAAATGGCTGTTGTGTCCTAGCAAGGCAGGCTGCATTGATTTTGAAGAAACTGTTATTTATTTGAATTTTGCTGAGGTGCCTCCACTTTCTGAGGTCTTATGGGAAAAACCTGCTTTGCCAATAGGGCCCTTTCCATGAGAAAGGAGCTGCCTGTACCAAAAGCCAAGTGAGAGGAAGAGGAGCAGAATTGCTGGGGAAGGGGTAGAACAGAAAACACTGGGCTGAATGCTTTTTCCCCTTAGTGCTGTCTGCTTGTTCCCTCTGTCCTGCCTGTCTCAGCCAGGGCAGTCCCTGGGCTTTGCAGGGCCCTGCCCTCTCCTCAGTGTGGGTGGCTGCAAGGGGCCTGGGCAGGTCCTGGTTTGGGTCCTGAGCTTTCTTGAATGACAGAAGAGTATCTCTAAGGACCCTGCAGGGTTTGCCAGGGGTTTGCAGAAGTTCATCAGTAGCTTTACAAGCTGCTGGAGGTGCTGGGCTGGGGGAAGCAGTGTCCCAGTGCCCAGGATAACCCTACACATGTGCTCCCTTCTCACTTCCCATAGCTTTGTTCCATCATTGCAAACACATGCTCATAAGTGAATACATCCCCTTCTATCCTCTATCCTCAAACCAGAGATCCCAAAGGGAGGTGCTGGGATGGTGATGGAAGTGCCCCAGGGCACTTTCCCTGCCCTCCTCTGCAGCCACTGTTGGGAGCTGCTGGGGGCTGTCCTGGTGACAGGTCCCCAAGCCATCTTTGGGTTCCTGCTCAGCCACAGGGGACAGACTTGGGGCAGGGGGTGTCTGTTAAACACTGCCAGTTGTAATCAGAGAGGCTGAGACAATTGGGATTGCCCAGCCTGAAGGAGAGAAGGCCCCAGGATTTAGACACACTTCCAGTGTCTAAAGGGGCTCCAAGAGAGCTGGAGAGAAGCTGTGGCTGCCCCATCCCTGGAAGTGCTCAGGGCCAGGCTGGATGGGGCTTGGAGCCACCTTGGGTAGTGGAAGGTGTCTCTGCACATGGCAGGGGGGGCAAGGAGAAGAGCTTCAAGGTACTTCCCAAACCCAAACAATTCTAGAATTCTATGATATCCCAAACATTCAAAGTGCTGGATGTGAGACCTTAAATATCCATTTTGTCAAGGTGACTGAATGATGAGACATGCACTGACCACACTACTCTGAGCCTCAGGTGGATGTTACTCAGATGTGAATGGACATACTTAGGTGATGTAGGGGATGTTCCCAGGCACCCAGGGCCCTGGAAGGATGGGGAAGAGCTGCTCTGACCCTGGGGTCTGTGTGCTCTGTGTCTGGAGTCAGGTTGTCCCTCGGGTGCTGGGCTTGGCTGCAGGATGGGTGCTGGATATGGGAGCAGGAGAGGCCGTAGGAGCCGCTGCCAGGCAGCGCAGGGCTGAGCACTGTGAGCCATTTCTTGTCCCTACATGACTGCCTGGGACAAGCTGCCTTTCACTACCCAGCCTGGGGTTCTCTGGACTCGTTTGGGAAGGACTGGAAGAAATACACAAGACTGAGAGGACAGAGCTGGCTGGAAGTGTTCCCTGTCCCTCCCTGCTGTTCTCCCACAGCATCTGAGTGCCCTGACAAGCTTGGCTGGACCCTGCTGTGACACAGCCCTGAGGTATCTTCTCTTCAGCAGACCACTTTCCCTCTTGCATGAAAGGAATGTTTGGGAGCTTTTATCCTCTTTAATGAGAAAGTGTTACAAGGTTCATATAACCCAGCTAAATGCCACCAGTGGCTGTCAGAAAGGAAGCACAGGGAACAGAAATAAAGCAGTGATTAATTAAGTAAAACAGCAATATCACAAATCCCTTATGATCAAGAGCAGACCCTGTTGCTGGAGGTCTGGAAAGTCATCTGCAAAAGCTGCACATCATAAGGAATGATGCCCCTGTGCATTTTACATTTGCACCTCTGTGCTTTGATATTTCAAAACAGATCCAATGCTTTAACATCTGAAAATGGGAGCCTTTACGAGCTGCAAATAGTCTCATTTGGCATGTCTTAGAATCAGTCAGCATTCCCCTGGTCCCAGCATCTCATGAACACACCATCCCTGAGGCTGAGACTGGCCTGGAGGCCTGGGACCCTGTGCTAGCTTTTGGTCTGCTGACAGGTCCAGGTGAGAGCATCCTTTGGGACATCAAAGACTTTGGTACTGAGCAAAAGCAGGTCTGTGGCCCCTTGTCACAAACTAGATCTTTCCACAAATGCTATAATTTGCTGTTCAAACCCTACAACTACCTGCACTAGGACTGCTGCAGTATGGGCTGCATTAATGATGGAAAAAGTGACCTGGCTCAGAATAAAATCCTGCAGCAACGACTGTAACATGACTCCTCTGTACTGTCTGGCCAGTGTTACCACCAAGTCTACCAGGCTTCCTGGAGCCACATCATGCCAGTAGGAATCACATTTGCTACCCTCTGGCTGGACTCTTTGCATGTCTAAATCTTACTCTAAGGCTGTGAAGGATCAGTGCAGGAGCAGGAGCACAGGGCTTGTGGGTCACTTGCTGGCTGTGTCACAAAGTGTCTTGTTCACCCTGCCTATAACACAGTGTCCAACAGCTCTGGGTCTGTGTCTGCCTCCAGTCCTGCCTGCTCAGGGTGTGGGAGGACACAGCAGAGCCCCTGGCTGTCACTAGATATTGAGTGCTCTGAGAGCAGGTGGGTCAGGGGCTCTCCAGGGGCACAGCCCTCTCTCCATCTACCACGTGGAATTGCCCACAGGATGTCTCATACCTTGGAAATGCACTGTATTTACACAAATATATAAATAGAAGCAGCATCCAGGCTGTGTCCTGAAATGCTGTTTGCACTCACCAGCAGTTACAGAGGAAGCAAAGGTTCATGTTTTTCTTTGTTATTCTGAGATTCTCTTGCAGAGGGATCACACCAGGCTTGTGCTGGAGCTGCTGCTGTGCTGGAAGTGCAGGGCTGCCTTGCACTCTCTGCTGGCCTCCTGGAACTGGCCACATGCAGCCTGTGCAGAGCTGCACTTTGGAGCACAGAACAAACTGACTCTTGGACAGAAAGTGACCATGGAGCTCCTTCTTCCCTGCCTTGGCCAGTCCCTGTGCTGTGCTCCCTAAACATGTCCTGCTGTCACACCTAACCCTGACCTTCGCTGTAACACCAGGGGTGTGCACAAAAGCAGCACACACACAGGTCTCTGTACCTCCACTCAGCAGAATATTCCAGTTCTTTGAGTTCATTCTCTTACTCAGATTAATCCCAGGGTCCTTCCTCTAGACGATGTAAGAACAAAGACTGATGATGTCCTGCCAAAGGCTCCACATTGCCCAGAAGTCAAAGAACCAAGCCCAGCTGTCCCAGGTAGCCTCAGCCACCCTCCAGTGCCTCGAGCACTCTCCCTCCATAGCCAGCAAGGGCACACTGACAAACATGTCCATGTTGTGGAGGGCTGCCAGGTGCTTTGGGTACATTGTGAAGGTTTGGCTGTGCCAGATCTGCTCTTTCTTCCGTGCAGGATCACCAAACAAAGCCTGTCCAAACCAGTGGGCCACCTGTGTTGAAGAAGGCTCAGCCTGCCCTCCCTGAGGCAGATGTCACCTCGGACAGTGGCACCACTCCTGCAAATGCAGGATTGCACCCGTGCTCACAGCCCTGCCCAGGGACCCATCACCATTCAACCCTGCTTACTCACAGTGGTTATCAGCATGACCTGGGAACAGTTCCAAGGTCCTCTTGTGGGGATCCTCCTCCTCAGGGCTCGTGTCTTCTGCCTCCCACTGGCTGGACACCCTGAAGAAGCTGCTGCAGCTCCCGTAGGCACAGCACTGGTAGGCGTATGGCACCTCCAGGACTCTGCAAGGAGGAAAGCAGAACTTTAGGGTGTGTCCTCTCCATGACCTGACTCTCCATTGCTTTGCACTTTTTGCTTCATTCCTTCAGTTGTTCAAAGATGAAATTCACCTATACACAGTCAAAAAATATTCTGAGTTGGAAGGGACCCACAAGGATCATCATGTCCAGCTCTGAAGTGAATGGCCCCCACAGGGATCACACCCACAGTGTATTAGCACTGTGCTCTAACCAGCTGAGCTAACCTCAGAGTCAAAAAAATATGGAACACTCCACGAATTTCTGTGATGTCCCTGTGCAGGAGCCATGCTGATCTTCTCTGTATCGTTCCAGTTTTGGTACCTGTGCTGCTGACATGACAAAGGCTGGTCTGTATGGTGATGGGTACAGTGGAGAGGACTTTGCTTTGGTGAATGACTCCATGTAGGACAGGGGGTGGACCCAGGGCAGCCCATGGTGTCTCTGCACTCACCCACTTTTGGTGCTTATGACTCTGTCAGTGAATGGAATGTTGTCAAACACCAAGTTTGGAAACTGCTCTAAAGTTCCCAGATAGTTCCTTGTCCTGGTTCCAGCCAGAACAGGGTTAATTTTTGCAGTAGGTGTGAGGGAGAATGGCCAGGACCCAGAGGTTATTCTGCATCGTCTTACTTATTTCTGGGGGAAAGGAGAAAATATGATGGGGGAGCCATTTGGTATTTGTTTGTTACTGGGAGCTTTCCATGCAAATAACTTTTTTTCTTATACTTTTTGTTATTAATATTGTTGCTGTTACAGTTTGTGTTTTATCTCATTGCTGTTTCCAGTAAATTGTTTTTATCTCAACTCATGATCTTGTCCTTTTGTGCCTCCAGCTGGGGAGGAGTGAGTGGTGCATGGTTTTAGCAGCAATACTAAATTGGAGAATAGCATTGCTAAACCACCACACTCCTAAAAACCCTTCTGCTGTTCTCCTCAGAATAAACCAGCCCCTTCCTCCAATATGCAATGTACCATTTTCAATTTTTACCCCAAGGCCATGTTTTTCCAGGCATCCTTTCTTTCCTTCAAGGGGAGAAGCTTCCCTAGAGGGCACCTTCAGACTCCATTTACAGGAGTCCCAGCTCAGGCAGGGAATTCTCAGGTCTCCCAAGTGAAGCAAGTTATTTAAAAATGTCTGATTTCTGCTTGAAAGTTGATTTGTTACTTGCTAATTATAGCATGTATTATAAGGTTAATTCAACAGCAGCTGAGCATCATCTGGATGCAATACCAAGCTGTCTGTCAGCAGCTGCATTTTTGGCTTTGCTGGAAGTCAGGGAGACTGCTGATGAAGGCAAAGGAACCCCATGTTTTCCAGACAATTAAGGTCCTCTGACAAGATCAGTAAATATGGTAAAACTCTATATTCTAAAAATATGCTTTTGTTTTATGTTCTCAGACATTTCTGGCTGAGCCCCGGGAGGGTCTGGAAACTCTGTATACAAGCTCATTTCCTGTTATAAGCTCCAAATAGGATCCTATTATTGAAAGGTGGTAGGGAGGTGCAGATCCTCCCAGCAAGGCTAAGAACTGCTCTCAGATGGCTCCTCCAGACATATGCCTTGAGATTAGGGCTATTTAATGGCAGTACCCCAAAATTTAGGGAATGTTAATGGGTCCATTGACTGGCATGGTTCACTGAAGCACTGCTGCAGGCTCGGTTCCTCTGGTACAAATCCAAACCAGCTCAAGAGATGCCAGTGGAACTAATTCAGAGGAGAAACACCCTGGAAGTGCTTGACTTGACCCACCCTGCACAAGGGACCTGTTGGAGTGGGTCTGGAGGAGCCCATGGAGATGCTCCAGGGCTGGAGCCCCTCTGCTCTGGAGCCAGGCTGGGAGAGCTGGGGGTGTTCCCCTGGAGAAGGGAAGGCTCCAGGGAGAGCTCAGGGCCCCTTCCAGGGCCTAAAGGGGCTTGGCACTTGTGAGGCTACAGCTTGAGTCCTGCGTCCAGTTCTGGACCCCTCACTTCAAGGAAGACACTGAGGGGCTGGAGTCAGTCCAGAAAAGGGAAATGGAGATGGGAAAGGATCTGGGGAGTAAATCATATGGTGAGTGGCTGAGGGGCCTCAGCCTGGAGAAAAGGAAACTCCCCCCCATCAGCAGGGACTTCCCACTCCCCACAACTGATTTAACAAGGTGGGGACTGGTCTCTTCTCCCAGGCACTAAGCAGCAGGGAGAGATGAAATGGCCTCAAACCACACCAGGGGAGACTCATGTTGGAATCAGGAGGAATTTCTTCAAGGAAGGGCTCGTTAGATATTGGAAGGGGCTGCCTAGGGAGGTGGTGGAGTCCCCGTCCCGGGAGGTGTTCAGGGAACGACTGGATGTGGCACTGAGTGCTCTGGGCGGGGTGACAAGGTGGGGATTGGGCCCAGGTTGGACTCCATGATCTCAGAGGTCTCTCCCAACATTAATGATTCTCTGATTCTGTGGTTCTGTGAAGAAAGCTGAGAGGAACGTTGGACAAGAGTCTGGAGGAACAGGACAAGGAATCCTCATTTCCTACTGGAAAGGGCAGGCTTTGATGGGATATTGGGAAAAAATTCTTGACTGTGAGGGTGGGGAGGCTCTGGCACAGGGTGCCCAGAGCAGCTGTGGCTGCCTCATCCCTGGAAGTGTCCAAGGCCAGGTTGGATGGGGTTTGGAGCAACCTGGGACAGTGGAAGTTGTCCCTGCCCGTGGCAGGGGGTGGAACGGGATGGGCTTTAATGCTGCTTTTAAAGAAACCCACACCATTCTATTGTTCTATGATCTTGGGTATAGAAAACCCTCCAAAAGCTTCTGGAATGCTCTGCCATTTGGTAACCAGTCATGCAGCAGATCCCAGCTATGAGTTAAAAAAGTCGGAAGAGAGAGCCCTGCAGGCACCACTGAGGCATCCTGAAGGGAGAGCTCTTCACTTTTCCTCAGGCCTGAGCTATTAAGCCCTGTGTTGGTGCAGTGACCTGTGACCCCAGCCCTGTGTGTAACCTGGAGAAGCTCCAGGTTTGGGAACCCATTCTGGATGAGTGGGAGCATGAGCTCATGCATTCTTGGCTAGAAGGGAACTCCCTGGGACACCCAAGCAAGAGATGAGATTCATCTGAGAGGAATTTGTGTTCTCTGGACCAAGGGTATCTAAGAGGACAGGTGCCACACTGAGACCCAGGAGCCAAGAAGTGTCAGGAGAGTCTGAGCCTGCAGCACAGCACTCTGCTCTGAGCCTTTTGCAGCCTCTTCTTGATCAGTTTGATCCCTTCAGGCTCCTCATTAATCCATAACAGACAAGACAAGGCCACACAAGCAGAGTTTATGGAAGAAAACCTGGATGTCATTAGGTAGGACTGCTTCTGGGAATGTTTTCCATTGAGAGGAGCCCTGAGCTGGGCCAGTTCCACACTTTCCACTTGTGTGTGTGTGTGTGTGTGTGTGTGTTTGGGGTGGGGGTGGTGGCCTGGGAGCACATCACTGCTCTCCCGTGGAACATATTAAAGATGAGATGCGTTAGCAGCAGATGGATCTTCCTCTACCCATGGGGCTGGAACATGGAGAAAGCACGAGATGGGCAAGGAGAGCAGGAGGCTGAGTGCTGTTAGCAAATACAAGCTGTGCTGAACACCAGAACTGAAGGAGCCAACGCTCCAAGTACCTCATTTTGGGGAAGCTCTCCTTGGTGAAGGGCTCAGAGAGAGCTGGGTTGCCTTGGAGCTTCAGATGGGTCAGTCCAGCCAAACCATCCAGGGGCAGTGTGACCAGCTGGTTGTCAGTCAAGTCCCTGGTGAGGGGAAAGCAGAGAGGGAGACCAAGGTCAGGGCTCTGCTGCCAGGGGTATCTCAGCCAAGCACAGGGCACTGCCTCAATTGCTCCCTTGATGTGATGCTGAAATGGGGCTGGGTGCTGCACTGGGGCCAGGAGCCTCTGGAGATAAACACTGCAGTCCTTGGGAAAATGAGAGACTGGGGTTAGTGGCCATGCTGGAAGCTCTGGCTGGTATCTCCCTCCCTGTGCACATACGTGCCCCACACATCTCCTCCTCCACTGCAGGTCAGGAATGACTGCAGATCCCAGCCCATAAAATACCCACGAGTCTTAGAGAGGGGGCTGGGAACTGGGGACCCTCCAGAGCCAGCAGAGCTGGTCTGCAGTGACCCTTGCAGAAACAGCCCATTGTGCTGATCTTCCTTAAAGGCATCTCAGGTGGCTATGAAAGCATCAGGAAAAGGAGATTTAAGTGTCTAGGGTGAGAGCATCTTGAAGACCGTCCTTTCTGCACTTTATCATCACTTTATTAACAGTATTAATAGGAAACCTTGGGATTTGTTCTGTCCACATCAGTGCTGAGAACATGCACCTCAACACATCAGTCTTCCAGCATCTATATCCCAGGAGTTCTGGTAGCCCAGGGAATCAGCCTGAGGCCCTCAGATACCTCCTATCCACTGTGAGAGAAATATCCCTGCAACTTACAGCTTGGTGAGGGAGTGCAGGGTCACAAAGGCCTCTGGGTGAATAAACTGGATGTAATTCCAGCTCAGGTCTCTGCAAGGCAAGGACACAGCAGTAAGAAGAGAGCAGAGCAGGACACTGAAGCTGCTGACACTGGCCTGTCCAAGGGCTCTGGTGGGAGCACATGTGGGATCTGTAGCCCCTTGGTCAGCAGCAATTTCTGTCTCATTGCAGCTCCCCACAGACAAGTCTGGGTCTGTATATAGGTGGTTTCTAACAGAGGGCACAAGAGTTTGCCTTGCTGGAGCTCCTCTGCTGAGGCCAATGGGAAAGGATCAATGGAAAAGGTTCTTTTCTAGCTTAATTTCTGTAAATTTGGGAGTTTTTTGCCAACATGCCTTAGTGCCAGAGCATCCCCAGTGCAGTCACAGCGCTGGGTGCAGCAAGGCCAGATAGGGCCAGGGTTCTGAGGAAGGTGATTTTAGAATGTCTCTTGCCATGTACAGGTGCTTTGGATTCACTGAGTCACCTCAATAAGCTCTGCCTCCATCCAAGTGAGAGGGCTCCACTCCCTCTGTCACCAGTGCAGAGGAAACCAGCAAATTGGGACACATTTCTGGCCCTAACGCTGCCTACAGGACAACTTTCATCTCTACAGGAGCCAAGATACCTGCTCAGATGTGTGTCACATTGGCTGGGATGAATCCTTTCCACAGGGACCAGAACATACCCAAAGGTCATGCCAGAGCCTGCTCAGCTCTCTGTGTGTGTCTGACTTAGCTGGGGCAGTATTGGATCCCAGAAACCTGGTTTTTTTTTGAGCTTTCTGTGCTTTCTGGCACTGACCCCCTGGAGAACACTGCTTTTGACCTGAGGCCTTGGAGAAGGCTTCCAAATTTGAGTGATGAAGTTAAAATCACAGGTGTGTAGTGAAATAGAAGTGTGTGCTTTTACATGGTAAAGGGGTTTAAATTCAAGGTTTTTATTGTATAGTAATGGGTATGGGGCAAGATGGAGGATTTTGGGTGGTGTCACTTTTGGTGCTCATCTTCCTTCTTCTTCATGATTTCAGGTAGTAGTTTCTGGTTGGACAATTAGTGCTGCACTGAGGGTCACAGGAGTTTGGTTATTGGGTTAAAAGTATAACTAATACAGGTGTTTTTTCTCTATTGGACTGTTTAGCTTTAAGAGACCTTGTAGCAGCTGGATCTCTCTCCATTTTGCTTGCTTCTAGCTGGTGGCTAGAAGTGTTGCTAAACTTTCTGTACTTTTGATAAGATTTAATAAATGACCAAGCCCAAACACGAGAAAATCCATTTCCTTCGTGTGTTTTTTAATCCTGGCTCTGAGTGAAGGCAGAAGAGACTGAGACAAGCCACTGATTAAGTGGTGCAAAACACCACCCCATTACAGGGCAGCATGCTCATATTTCCCTGGGTGTCTCAGTGTCCCCTGTCACACCTCAGTGTTCCTGCACAGTTGTAACTGTGGTGACACTCACGGGACCCCAGGAATGCTGGGCTGTTAAATGGCTCTCACATTGCTGCAGCACGGGAAAAGATTTGGCGTGATTTAGTTCACTTCCTAAGAAAACAGCAAATAAAGACTGTCAGGGCTCTTCCCAGATGTCAGAGCCAATTGTGCCCTCCAGGGCCTTGCCAGCTCCCCAAGGTGCCAAGCACTCAGGAGGTCACTCTGTGTGTATGGGAAGTTCATGCTGGGGTGCACTTGGTATGTGAACACGAGCTTTTGAGTTGTGGGGAGGAACTTTCAAACCAAACAGGATGCTCTGCATGGGGGTTCCAGGTGGCCCAGGACCAGCCTGGGTAGGACAGGGGGTGCTGGCACTGAGGTCCACTGAGGTAAATCCCTGCCCTGAGTTCTTCCTGGCATGCAGGAGGCCTGTCAGTGATGTGGGCTCTGTCTTAATGTCTTGGCTTGCAAAGCAGGATGTGACCAAAAATTTGTATTCCATCACCATCTGTTAAAAAAACCCAGATGGGGCAGTGATCCTTATCTCTGTGGGAGATATTCTCTGCTAATGGGCCATGTTAAACCAGCTGGGGAAGTGTTCTTCATCTTTTCCACAGCCCATCCTCCCTCCAGGAGCTATCTCCTGTTAATGGGCCATTGAGTCCCAGTGCATGACTGATAAAATTCCATCATCCCATTGGGAGATGCTCCACCCAGGGGGAGGAGCCAAGCATTTCCTACCCGGATAAAATCTGAGATTTGGAACATCAGAGCAGCCTTTTCCCACTGGATTCCAGAGGAAAAACTGGACCTTTCCACATCATCACTGGACCTTTGGAGTAAAACTGCACCTTCTACAGGAGCACTGCTTCAACAGAACCACATCTGTCACTGCAGGAGGATGCAGCCACCATTTAATGGGACTGCACCAACACCCTGACTGACTGACGGGGGGTCAGGTTGGATTCTGACTCTGTCAGTGTTTTGGGTTTCGTTTTTTTTTTTTGTAATGCTGTATTTCTATTTAAATTTTTCCTAGTAAAGAACTGGTATTCCTATTCCCATATCTTTGTCTGAGTGCCCCTTAATTTCAAAATTATAATAATTTGGAAGGAGGGGGTTTACATTTTCCATTTCAAAAGAGGCTCCTGCCTTTTTTGGCAGACACTTGTCTTTCAAACCAAGACACTTGGCAGAGCTGCAAAGCGTGGTGAGAGCACACGGGGTGTGGGCATGAGGGGGCAGGTGAGGAGAGGGGTCTGCAGGCACAGGGGAAGCCAAAGGAATGGTTTGTGACCACTTCTTTTCTAAGGCAGAACAGAAAAGCCTCCCAGCAGAGACAGAGGCAGGTTGGGAACTTCCCCCGGCCCATGTGGGTTCACAGTGCCCCCTCCCCAGCATGACCCCAGCTGCTCCCCTGGCAGACAATACTTGCATGGAGCGCAGGGCCACGAGCTGCACAAAGGTGTCTGCTCGAATCTCGTGGATCTTGTTGTGCTGGAGACCACTGGAAAAACAGAACCTGGTTTGAGAAGAGAGCTGAAGGCAGCATTCCTACATTACAGAGATCTTTGTCCCAGTGCAGCAGACTGGCACAGTGGAAGTTGCTGTGCTTGGGAGACCTACTCTTATTGCAAGAGTTAAACAGGATGAGCAACAAAACATGTCAAAGCCACATCTCCTCTCCAGCTCCTTCATCCCCTGGGGAAGGGGAAAGAGCAGGGTGAGAGTTCACACAGCCTCTGCTGTCTGACCTTCACACTCCCTACATCCTCAAGAGACATCCTTGATGCTTGGAACATGCACCTTGTGGGAAAGGTTCAGTTCCTCAGTTTTGTTTACCCTAGTGTGAAACAGTGGTGAATACTTATTAAGATTCCTGCAGAATGCCCATCATGAATTCCCAGATGTGCAGAAGCAGTGTCCCCCCATCTATGACCTTCTGCAAGGGGAGACAGCTTCTGCCTGGTGCTCCACCTACAGCAGCTCCCTGGGCATTTCTCAGGTCTTTAACCTGCCTTTAGACTCACAAATTATATTGGCTCATCTCACACAAGGACCCCCATGTGCTGGCTGTAATGTCCCAGCTGGTACTTGGCCAGATGCTCCTGTTTCAAAGGTGGGCACTTGAGCTGCTCCTTGGTGCCCCAGTTAGCCAGGCTGGCATTGCTCCTACCCCCAGCCAAGATTTCATGTGGGGGCCACTGGAAGATCTGGGCACAAATTTGGGGGTCTCACTGATTGGAAGAGGTGGAGTTTGGGCAGAAGGGGTATTGGAGCAAGGCTGACAATAATAATTTAGGGGTGTTTTGCTGTGAGGAATCACCTGTGTGGTGCAGGTAAAGGTCTGCACACCCACAGTTCTAGCACAGTGAGGGCACACCTGAGCTGTTTGTGTGCCAGGCTGTACCACCAGGCACCACCAGACTTGTTCCAAACCATCAGGAATGCTGATGCTTGGTGGGGGTGGGGCTTACAGGACAGTAACTTTGGAGTTAAGGGACCAAATACTCGTTTTGGTCCCTTAATAAAAAATAATAAAAAATAAAAAATAATAAATCATAAAAAATATTCATTTAAGGTAATAGGTGTAATCTATTTGACTTCATTTGCCAGAAACTGGGATTTAATGTGATTTTATATTAATATTTATATTTAATATTAAGCATATTATATTAATTTGAAATATTATAAAATTTTGTAAGAAGAAACTTAGGCAGAATATGTGAAACTACAGGTTTGAAATTCTGAACATCTGTCTTTTTTTGGTGTACTTTCTATTTTTTTCAGGGGTTTTCCTGGGGGTACTCTCACAACTGCCATAAAAGGCATGAGGGGCTGGTGTACTCTTGTTTCCATGTAGTTTCACAGTGTTCTAATGTCCAGTTTGCTAAGGCTGGATGAGCTGGTCTGACTGTGCAGGCTGGGGTGCTACAGAGAGCAGGGATAACCTCTCCTGTGGGCTTTTTAATGGGGATGCTGCTCCCATACATCTGTTCTTTCAGGTAGCAGAATTCTGTAAAAAATCATGGGGTCTATCTTAATTTTATTTACCAGTTTTTCTCAAAAAGGCCAAGAACTTCTGTTCTATTTGAAGTTTAGGGCCAGATCTCCAGACACTTTGAGCTGAATGTGAAGAACTTTGTCTCAGAGCAGCAGCAGTGCCTCCCAGGGCCTGGAGAGGAACCAGTGCAAGAGCTACACCTGAGGAGAGAATCCCCCTTCTCTCAGGAGGGGCTGGCCCTGGGCAGGATGGATAAGAGCTGCTTCGTGCCCATGGGGCCCCTCCTTGAAGCAGAAGACATTTGTGGTGGACACAAACCCTACCATATTGCTTAGCTCATAGTGGCACTGGAGTTAGTGAAGTGAATTCAGTGCTGTCACATCCTACTTCTGTTTGAAGTGTCTGGGACCTCTGAAAGGACCTGACTGAATTAAGCTCCTATGCACAGGGAATGTATTTTTATTTTGTATGTTCACAGGGGCAAGGAGTGGAGCTCTGGTTCCATTTGCACTCCAATCAGTGAGTTCTAATGCTCAGCTTTGCCAGTGTTTAGGGAGTTGTCTGTGTGGGAACTGCCCCTCCCCTCAAAGCAGCCCTTTTCCCCCAGAGCACAGCACAAACAAGGACATCTCCATACTCACAGCTCCTCCAGCTGCTGGCACCGATGGAAACTGGGCAGCTCTTCGATTTGGTTGTGTGACAGCTCTCTGCAGGGAGAGGAGAGCACAGGAATGTTGGGACATCACAAGCCAGTGCCCTGAGCTCTCCCTTGGAAGGCAGGTGCTGCTGGAGAGCGAGGTGACCTCTCCTCATCCTGCACAGCTCCACTTTTGGTAACCCCAGTGAGTGGGATCTCCAGCCTGCACTGATGCTGGCTCTGGGTGTCCCTGTGCAAGGTGACGGTTGCCCCAGGGTTTACCCACCCCCAGCTCCCCCAGCACAGCCTGTGAATGGAGCTGGGGTACAGCTGGGGTGGGCTTGTCCTCCCCAGCCTCAAGCCAGCTGTGAAACCCTCCCGTGCCACTTGTGTCATGCACAGCCCTGCTTTCTGTGGGCACAGCACAGAGATATTTCTGCCAGAGCCCTGCTTTCTGTGGGCACAGCACAGAGGTATTTCTGCCAGAGCTTGCAGAAGCTGCAGATGTGCCTGCAGAGCCTGGGGAGGTTTTGACCAGCCGGTTTCTCTCCTCCCTCCTGGCACAGCAACTCCACTGCCCGTTGCCTGCTCCCTATTCAGCCTTCCCTGGCTTTCTCCCAAGGTTAGGGAAGGGGTTGTGGCATTGGCAAGGATTTGGTTCAGGACATTACAGACTTTGAAAACCTCTGGTCCTTGTTC
This sequence comes from Rhabdornis inornatus, assembly GCA_013397075.1. NCBI lineage: Eukaryota > Metazoa > Chordata > Aves > Passeriformes > Rhabdornithidae > Rhabdornis > Rhabdornis inornatus. Next base: position 552,177 of record VWZS01004056.1, read on the forward strand.
TTTCAAGTGCTGTCACTCAAAAGCAGTTTGCAGCAAACTCTTCTTCCCACTGATTCATGGCCCATGTCATGTCAGCATCTAGAGTAGAATGGCTTGATAGTCAGAGGAAAACCCACCCTGGCACAGCTTAATGAGGATTTATTGAAGCTGAAACAGGCTGGGTAAGGAGCAATGTTTAAACCTAGCTCTTTCCCCCACCAGCAGAGACTGGATTTGTGGTTGTTCAAGGGAAATTTGCCCCAGGGTAAGGTTTTGTATGTGGTTTCTCTGCTGACTTTCCAAACTCGGTTTCCATTTTTCTGCCAATAGATTGCTCCTAAAGTATTTCAATTATTATAATTTTTTTTTGCCAACCCACTCACCACCAGTTTTCCGTGGTGGAGAGGAGAGAGGGAAAAGCAAGCAAAAGGTTTGTGCTTGGCTCTGGAGGCTGTCAGGATGGAGAAAGAGCCTTAGCATCAGTCACTTTTCCCGGTCCTTGTGTCAATCCATTGGGCTTGGCAGGGCTGTAGCTTAGCTAAGAGTGATAAGGCAGAACCAGCCCCAGGAGTTATTTCTGGTTCCTGCAGAGTGATGGTAACCAGGTGCAGCTCAGAATTTACAAACAGAGCAGCCTCAGTCACTTGTACTCTGTCGGGAACACACCAGGATGAAGGCGCTGATGGCATCAAGGGACTTCAGCTCTGCTCAGGGGAGTTTCACTTATTTCTGCTTGAGAAGAAAGTCAAATCTTCCAGAGCTCAAGGAGCATTTGGACAACTCTCTCAGGCACAGGGTGGGATTGTTGGGGTGTTCTATGCAGAGCCAGGAGCTGGACTCAAGGATCATTGTGAGTCCCTTGCACCTCAGGCTGTACCATGGTTACATGAAATCCGTGCCCTGAGCAGGAGCTCTGGATGAAAGCAGCAGGATGATGCCAGGTTGATGCCAAAGGCTGCCCTGCCTGTGTGTGCTGGGCTCAGCAAGAGTGCCATCCCAGGATGGCTGTGACCCTCTGCCCCTGCAGGGCTTTTACAGTCCCTATGCAGGATCCTTGCAGAGAATCCACACCGTGGTGTGAGGCCAGAAATGCAGCTTTAGCTGTGTCATCTGTGGTGAGATGTGTCACAGTCACAGCTCCTATGGCTGCCAAGAGACAGGCAGAGAACAACCACTGAGTTTGTGGGGATCAGGGGGCCCAAGGCATTTCAAGGGCAAGAGAGATGTAAACATGCACAAACATTGGCCACATACTCTCTCTCCAAACCCTGAAAGCAATGCAATTAGTGTCAGGAAAGTTCACTAGGGAAGAGGAACAAGGAGCAAGGAACAAGGTGCTGTGTCCTAATAAAACTCTCCCACATGGGGGTAGGCACAAAGAACAGGCTCTGCTGTGAGGGTTTGCAGTCTGATAACTTCAGAACATAAACAGAGGTCTGGGACCCAGCAGCCTGGGCCAGTCCAAAGGCTGCACTTTCATAGCAAGTCATCCACTGAATTGGTCCAGATGTTTAAAGATGAGAGATCTTCCCTACAGGGACATCTGGAACCAAAAGCCTGTAATCTCCTAAGTTAAAAATTATCTTATTTTATTTTTATGTTTCATTCTTGCTTCCAATTTCCGTGATCAAGAATTCACTCCTGTTGCTTTCCTGGAACAAACTTGTTTTCTTTTTCAGCTTGCTTGTATAAAGACTGAGGAGAGGCAAGCCTGCTGCTGCCCTAAGGCTGCAAACTTGTATAAATCTGGCTCATGACTCATTTCCTGAGGATGTCTTTGACTGCAAACATAGTTGGGGATCTCAGGAGCCAGGGGTGTGATTCCTGAGATGATGCAGAACCTTTCTGAGATGTTGATTTCATCATGTACCAAGCTAAAGGAGAAAGTATGACCCCCCAGCATCATTCAGTGCCTGGCTAAGCAGGCAGAGCCAAAGAAACAGAGACCTGATCTGCCTGTGCTGCCCCACGTGAAGAAATGCAGCCTTGTGGCCTCACAGGTCTCCATCAGGTCAGACCTGATCCCTCCTGGGATATGAACAGGATCCTTCCTCCAGATGATGGCACTTGCTGGAGCTCCAACTGCAATAAGCCAAGGCTGGGGCAGAGGGTGAAGGTGATTTTCCCCTTTTTGGGCTAAGAGCTTCAGCATAGCTGGGAGCTGTGAAATGCTGTGGCCATTCTTACCCATCTCCTTTGGTACCCTCTCTGTGCCCCTTGCATGGGCAGTTCCTACTGGTGCAGAGCAAGGAGTGCCTGATACAGCCCTGACACCAGAGCATCATGCTGGGATGAAGCAGCAAGTTGAAAAACAAGCAAGAGCTCAAAGTAGTGATTAAGAAGCTGGTGATTTCTGCATGGCAAAGGTGATGGGAGCAAGAACCACAGGATGGTCTCTCACAGCTGGTCCTTTCCCTGAGCTAGCCAAAAGGAAAGCCCTGCTCCTGAGGGTGTGTTTTAAGGAGCAGGCAGGATAGAGACACAGGTTACTCACAGGACTCGGAGGCTGGGCAGCTGCTGGCACATCCTTCTGGGGAGGAAATGGATGCCTGCCCGGGTCAGGGTCCTAGAGGGATGGAGGAGAGACAAGAAATGGTGCTGCTGACAGCCAGCACCCAGACTCTGTGACCCAGAAGCCCAGCTGCCAGTCCCAGATAGTGGCAGGAGACAATATCAGTAGGACAATAAATTACGTGGAGAGGATAAAAAACTGCCTGGCAGTTTTGTAAACAGGCACTGCTGCTGTGCCTGGCTAAGGTGAATGTGCCTATGAAGAGTTCTGGGCCACTGCTGGGTACTGAATTCACAGCTGGCCTTGGCCTTGCTGGGGGCAGGTGCCATCTACAGCATGCTCTGCTGTCTCTGATCCCATTGTCCAGGCTGGAGCCAGGGCTGCCTCAGGAACCTGTGTATGTGGATGGTGTGTCCCTGTGTCGCCATGTCCCTGTGTCCTTGTGTCCCCATGTCCCTGTGTCCCCGTGTCCCCATGTCCCCGTGTCCCTGTGTCCTTACGTCCCTGTATCTCCGTGTCGCTGTGTCCCTGTGTCCTTGTGTCTCTGTGTTGCCATGTCCCCGTGTCCGCATGTCCCCGTGTCCCTATGTCCCCATGTCCCTGTGTCCTTGTGTCTCTGTGTCCCCGTGTCCCTGTGTCCCCGTGTCCCTGTGTCCCCATGTCCCCATGTCCCTGTATCCCTGTGTCCTTGTGTCCCTGTGTCCCCCTGTCCCCATGTCCCCGTGCCCCCCNCCCCGTGTCCACGTGTCCCCATGTCCACGTGTCCCCATGTCCACGTGTCCCTGTGTCCCCGTGTCCCCGTGTCCCCGTGTCCACGTGTCCCCATGTCCACATGTCCCCATGTCCCCATGTCCCTGTATCCCTGTGTCCCTGTGTCCCCAAGACAAGCATGGCCAGGCCACCCCCTGGCTGGGGTTGCTCCCAGTTTGGGCTCAGCATGGGGACCAGTGTCCTCCAAGGCCTTGCTCCCCAGGGCCTGAGGTGGTGAGGAGGGGACCCAGGAGCCCCAGCCTGGATTGGGTGTTTCCTGAACAGCCACGGTGCTGGCTCCAGTATGGGCACAGACCCAGTATGGGCACAGCAGAAACACTGCACTCAGAGTTCACTCCTTCACAGATGCAGAAGGGAAGGAAGAAAAAACCAACCAAACAAAAAAAAAAAGACTGGAGCACATTCAAGAGTACCAAGAGAGCCACTCACAGGGAGGAAAGCTGCGTTCAGGAGCCACAGGGGTGAAACGAAGCAGAAGGGTGAGTGACCAGGGAGAGGCAGAGCTGAATACTGCACAGCACTGGGAAAGTTGTCCTCACTGAAACAGCCTGGACCGCCTTGGAGGAGGAAGAGCACAGCTAGCAGGGTAAAAGGGAGAGAGGTGCCACTCACAAAACTTCTAGGCTGGTGGTGCCTTTGAGGTCCGGGAATTCCCTGATGTCTGTCGCTCCATTGAGTGACCTGCAGAGAAACAAAGGTGAAATGAGGTGGGCAGGGGAGGCAAGTGCAGCTGCCCAAGGTTCCTCCCTGTGCACATACATGCCCCACACATCTCCTCCTCCACTGCAGGTCAGGAATGACTGCAGATCCCAGCCCATAAAATACCCACGAGTCTTAGAGAGGGGGCTGGGAACTGGGGACCCTCCAGAGCCAGCAGAGCTGGTCTGCAGTGACCCTTGCAGAAACAGCCCATTGTGCTGATCTTCCTTAAAGGCATCTCAGGTGGCTATGAAGGCATCAGGAAAAGGAGATTTAAGTGTCTAGGGTGAGAGCATCTTGAAGACGGTCCTTTCTGCACTTCATCATCCCTTTATTAACAGTATTAATAGGGAACCAAGGTTCCAGAGCCATCAGCCATGGTGGCAAATCTGCTCCCTCACAGCCAGATGTGCTCCAGGCCCAGATCCAGCATGTCCCTGTGGCTGGAGCAGACACCTCGTGCTGTGCAGATACAGCGAGATGGAGCTGGGCATTTCTGTGCAAGGAGACTTGGCAAGCTCAGAGCCTCTCCCAGCCACTGACATTCTTGGCACGATCTCTACCCAAATTAAATAAAAAAAACCCAAACAATTACCATGGGGAATGTAAGCAGGGCATCCCACCCAAGCCTCCCCGGGTCTATGCATTTGGATATAAAGAATGCAGGGCTATTTGAATGATTTATTTTATGTGCCTGGGTGAGGCTTATAAATAGAGATTTATGAGGTTACCTCTGCCTCAGTATTTTCAGTGCTGTGCCACAACAGGTTGGCTGAAAAGCCAGCGTGGGGAAGCTGTTGTGGTTCAGGTGGTGCCCAGGCTGTGCTGGTGGCCCTGGAGCAGGAAGCACTGCCACTGCTGGCCCAGTAACATCATTTGTGCCATGGTGCTGGGATGTGTTCCTCCACTTCTCCAGCTTGTGGAGGAAGGCAGATGCCTTCAGTGTCCTTCTGTTTGGGCAATTATAAGCTGTGGCACTTGTGTGTGAGGTCTTTGCTGCTGTGGAGACCCTGCAAGGCCTCAGTGCCTGTCAGCTGTGTGGGGAGGAGGAATTAGTGGCTGCCTCCAAAATGGCCTTTTCAAAATTATCCTTCCTCAGGAGAAAACATCTGCAGTGTCTACGCCTTTGGGGTTGGACAACAGAGTGGTTTCATGATCCTCTGTTGGCACAGGGGCTCTTGAAAAAAGCAAGGGAGGAGGCCACAAAGGTGGCCACACAGGGCTTGGAGCTTGGGTGTTACCTCTCTGGGGATGTGCTTGGTGAACTTACAGAGTGTGGAGCTTTGGCAAGTACTGGAATGCAGACTGTCCAACAAACTGGATGGGATTGTCATAAAAATGGCTGCAATGGGAAAGAGGAAGGGGTCAGGGTCTGCTCACACAAAGAGAAGATGCTGTTACAGGTGAAGAGTGTCAGAGCTACAGCAGCAAGCCATGCAGGAGGTGCTGCAGTGCTGAGGAACTCTTGCTCCCAGATAACCACAGGCTGTCCCACTGGACTGTTTCAGCTGGACATTGGTACAACTGAGGTCTCCTGCTGCTCTGAATGGACCCCTTGGGTCCTGCTGAACCAGAAGGGCTGGAAAGGTGTAAAGCCCTTCTCCAGTCCTACTGGGAAACACCTTGCACTGCAGGACACCTCCTGTGGTCTCACACACAGCACCAGCACCTTTTCCACTTCTTGTTAGATCCCAGAAACCTGGGTTTTTAAGCTTTCTGTGACTTCTGGCACTGACCCTCTGGAGAACACTGCTTTTGACCTGAAGCCTTGGAGAAAGCTTCTAAATATGAGTAATAAAATAAAAATCACGAGTGTGTAGGGAATTAGAAGTGTGTGCTTTCACATGGTGGTGGATTTTAAATTTGAGATTTTTATAGTATAGTAATAAGTATGAGACAACATGGAAAATTTCAAACGTTGTCTCCTTCTTTGTTCATCTTCTTCCTTCTTCTTCAGTTTTCAAGTAGTAGTTTCTGGTTGGTCAGTCAGTGTCACTCTAAAAGTCATAAGAATCTAGTTATTAAGTCAAAAGTATAAATAATATAAGTGTTAATTCTCTACTGAACTGTTTAGCTTTGAGAAACCTTGTAGCAGCTGCATCTTCAGCCATTTTTCCTCGCTTCTAGCAAGTAGCTAGAAGTGCTGTCGATTGCTCTGTACTTTCTGATAAAATTTAATAAACAACCAAGCCCAAACACGAGAAAATACATTTCCATCGTGTTTCTGTCAATCCTAGCTCTGAGTGAAAGCAAACGAAACTAAAACAAATCACTAATTTAGTGGTGCAAAGCCCCTACACCACTGCTACAACTTGTCACAGTCAGTGGAGAGAAGTGAGCTCTTCTAGGACCCAGTGAGACATGGGAGGAGCTGTCACCTCCCACAAGAAGCACTTTCCCCTTCACTGCCTGTGAAAGGCTTTGGATGGGCAGATGCAATGACAGATGAACATTCTGGGTGTCTGGGCCCCCATCATCACTCTGTGATGCTGCCCAGGGCAGGTGGGGATGGGGCTGGCTGTTCTGGCTGCAGCAGTGAATGGTTTCACCCAGTGTCACCATGGCTTTCCAGATATTGGTATTTCTATAATTTAACTCCAGTTTGGACAAGCAGAGCTTTTGTCACTTGCCACAGTTTTCAGTATCTGTGTGGTTCAAGAAAGTATCCAAAAATCACTAGCAGTGCCTGAGTCAGAGCAGAAATAAGCTGAGAGCTGGGTGTGTTTATCTGCAGAGCTCTGTGCCCCCAGGTCTGGGCAGACACAGGGGTCTGGTGTCCCAGCTCTCTGACACATGCTGCTGCTGCTGCTGCTGCTGCTGCTGCTGTGGCTGGCCAGCAGCTTTTCTGGACACAAGGAATAAACTTCAGCAGATGTCAACCAGGGCTTAGATGGTTTTCATGCAGACCACCTGGATTCTCTGCCTTCCTTGCTATCAGCCTGTGCTGCAGGGAAAGGAGAACCCACATCAGTTCTGAGAAGTTGCTGAGAAGAAGCAATTTCAGCCTGTTCTGGCACATGGATAGCAAATATCAGATTGTTGTCGTTTGACCACTGTCAGAAATCCCAACTAAAGACATCAGGAAATGCCCCTTTCTGGGCTATATAAAAATGTAGGAAACATTATTTAATTTTCTTACATTGTTTGGAGGAGGGGATTCCCAACGAATGCATTCTCTGGAATAGCTTTGATGTTGTTGTTATGAAAACCACTGTTGGGAGAAACAAATATCTTGATATTAATTAAATTACCCTTCTTTCTTTAACACTTTCAAAGCCAGAGAGCTTTCAAGATATACATCAAATAGAAGATACAGGCTCCTTCCCAGGTGCAGCAGCATCCCAGCAGGTGAACAACATCTGTGGTTTGGCACGACAAAATCTACTTCATTTACTCTGGGTGCTCCATATGTGATTCCAGCAACCCCACCAAGGGTATAGGGACTTAAGGTTTAACACTTTACAGGTCAGGAAACAGAAACAAGCCAAATACAAAATTTTGTATCCTCCAGGAACTACAATTTTTGTGGATGGTTTGTGTTACAGCTCCACAGCTGCCAACCAGAGTGTGCCAGGAATTATCACCCCACATGACTTTAAAGGATTTATAGCTCTAGCTGTGACATTTTTGGTTGAGCTTGAGAAAATTTCTATCAGCAAACTTTTGCAGCAGAAGAAAGCTCTGTGGCCACAGTCTGACCTCTTGTACAGCAAAGGCAGCCACAGGTTCCTGTGTCCAGAACTAAGACCAAGCTCTGGGTGATGCCCAGGTTGTTTGTCCCAGAGGAGTCTGAGCAGGTGATTAGTTGATGGCTGTTTGGAATTTGCCTCTTCTTAAGTGACAGGCATTTCCAAAGCCATCTCAAAGGGCATTGAGGATCTTATTGTCATTTTGAAGGTGAGAATAATGATGATATCTGGGCTGAACAGAGAAATCTTGTGAGAATTGTTCCAGTAAAGAAAAAAGTAGTATCAGATTTTTACTCCAAGGCTCCCAGAAACATGAGAGCAGCTGCTTTTGTCCCACCCCAGCCTGGCACCAGTGTGACAGATCCACAGGAACTGTGGATCCCCATCAACTCACCCCACCTTGGGGCTTCTACCTTCATGGGTGACAAGTGGGATGGTTTCGTATTTTTAGTATCTCCCAGGCTGACCAGTTAGAGGAAGGAGAGCTATCCACTAAAATAGTCATAAGCTTTGGTAATTCCCTATTATAAATTTATCCTAAGGGAGATAAAACAGCTTCTTCACATTAGAGGAGGTGGCACAGGGCCTGCAGAAACGATGGGCTCACAATAACACGAGTAAGTCCAGGTTGTGGTCCCAAGCTGGGGAATGGACATCAGAAGAGCCAGAGAACAGGTGGAATTTGAGCCCCTGAGATGCCACAGGAGAGTGAGGAGCAGTAGGGGGAACCTGCTCTAAGGCTGGCAGAGACTCCCACTCCCCTCCCTGGTGCGGAGGCTGATGGGGAGGAGGTCAGAGCTGATGGAAATCGAGGAGAGAAACGCCTTTGATGCAGTGTATAGGGCTGGGAAGGAAAAGAAAGGCTTGGATTGAGTGCTCTCCTCAAGTCAGAGCATACAAAATGCTTTATTGGTCATTCTCCCACAGGGAGTGGTTTTGAAAAGGAATAAATAGAAAATCTCACAGCTCCTGCAGTCGGCCCAGTGTCCTGATAGCCCCAGGGAATTCCAGCAGCTCGTTGTAGTTCAGATCCCTGAAAGACAGAGAAGGGAAAAACATTCATTAACATTTCTGTAGGAACTCAGCCATGTTTATGGGTTGATAACAAGGAAGACAGGTTTTCCTACCACGTTGATCCAGCCTGGAATCACAATTCCTGCAGCAGGAATATTCCCTGCTGGGAGCACTGCCAGGTGAGAGGCAGTCCAAGCCATGGCTGCTGCCATGGGGCTCTCCCTGCCAAGTGCCCTGTGCCCAGCACTGCCCAGTGCTGCTGCTCCCCATCTCCTGCTGGCCCTGGCCCTTTCTCCCAGGAACTCAGCCCCAGGGCTTCAGCTCTGAGGAATTTTTCTTGCCTTTCCAGGTCAAAATAGGATTTTTTGAAGGACAAGAAGCATGAACAGCATCAGTTGTGTGGGGCCCATGGAGGGCTGCTCTGGGCCCCTTGCCCTGTGGTGCAGAGGGGATCAAGGACCATTCCCTCAGTGTTTGTCCTGGGAATGCTGAGTCTCCTGGCCACTGGGACATGCTGTGACTGGGAACAGTGGGAAGAGGAATCTGAGGGAAAACTTAGGGCTTCTTCTGAAGGTTGGAATCAACCTGACACTGGAATCTGAGTCAAAGCTGGAAGTAATGTGCAAGAGGTACTGAGCATTAAGTTTAATTTGCTGTGTAGTAAAATAAATAAAATATACTACATTGGTTGTCATGACAAGTGTAGAATTTACTCACCCTGACTTGGCAACTAAAAGAGACATCTGAGTCTGAGTGAAATCTCAAGAGTTGTGTTTGTTCTACAAGGATGGGATTAACCTCTGGAAAAGAATTTGTCTGACCTTTGGGGCACTGCTGGCAACCTGCGAGGAGCAGCCCTACAAAGGCACCAATCCTGCTGTTGGCTGTAGGGTGCCCATGGAGACTGGCTGGGCTTTGGGTGTGCAGCCCTTCTCCAGCAAGCCCAGCTTTCTCCCTGGAAGGCGATTTCAGCTGTCACAAGAACATTTGACCCCATCCTGGCAATCCCACTTTGCAATTCACTGAAGTCTCAGAGCCATGCGACTGCTTCCTACCTGCATGACACTCACCAAGTTTTAAGTGGTAGATACTTTGGAACATGATTACTGGCTCCTGGAGATTACTGTATAATTACACTTAATGAACCTCAAAGTAATTACCATGTTACCTGGATTGTGGTTTAAGGAACAGAAATAACTGAGCATTTACACAGCAATGGGCTGCTGCCCAATTACGTTGTAATTCTCATCCTCTGGGCCCAGGCATGGTCATTATGATCTCTCTTGGCCCCCTTGCCTCTTACATCTTCTCTCACTACCAGTGCCCCTGCTTGGGAACAGCTCCATGGCACCACCTCAGTGCCCTGAAGCTGTTTACATGGGAAATCAACCCAGAGAGTCTCTTCAAATCAGTCCTTCCAGGACTTCTGGCTTATAGGATTTATGTCTTAGGGAATGCTTATCATGGAATTACAAGAGAGGGCACAAACCCAAGAGAAAAATTTGGAATGAAGTTGTTGTGGGCGGATTTTGTCTCGTGTAGCTCTGACAAGATCCACACCAGCCCCTGTTGCTGGGTTCCCTGAGAAGCCCAGGGCTGTGGCAGGTCCTGGTTTGGCAGAGTTTGTCCCCTGACACTAAGTGTAGTTTTCCCTCCTCCAGTTACACAGGGGTCTGGATGCTGGTACTCTGTAGGGATTTGAACGAATGAATCCTGCTCCTGTAGGACCCAGAAAGGGTTCATGTTGGCTAATAGCTGGCAGTGGTGGCAATCAGCAGGCAAGAAGCACAGGGCTGGCAGTGAGACCATGAGCCCTGCCTGCCTGGTGCCCACCTTGCTGGCAGGGTCCCTGCACACCTGAAGCTGCTGTGCCTGTCCCAGGGCCAGGAGTGGAACAGGAGTGATGTGTCCCCTCCTCACACTTCCTCACATCTCTTAGACAGGAGAGCTCTGCCTCTCCCCAGACTCGCTCTGACACTTTGTTCTCATCTGGCTCCAAGGAGATCAGTGGTTTTCCTCAGTCTTTTCTGCTTGAGCCCAAACTGATCTGTTCAAGGATAAATAGCCCAACACATGACTGCTCATAGCCTCACTCTTTGCCTGTAGCTCCCTCTCAGCTGCTTGGATGCTCTTGGCCAGTGTCTGTAGATGGCACCTGCCAGGTTCCATCAGGGCCTGACTGAGAGCTCTCATTGCACAGGCTTGGTTACCAGGGGCAGGACTGTTAATGTCACGTCCCTTCTCTGCTGCTCAGGAAGATACAGGAGTGGATTTCCCTAGTGAACAAGCAATGGGAAGTGCAGGCAGGACCCCACTGGGCATTTTCAAAGCATCAGTCAAATCTGATTAACCTCTAGATCACTGCACTGGTTGAAATCAGAGGCATCAGCAGCCTAAGTCAACTGACAGCCCCAAATCATGCACATAAGGTGCATAATACCTCTAAAAATTTCACTCTGCAGTGACTCCCTGAAGTTAGAGGGAGATTCCACAGGGAGCAGGAACCTGCAGAGGTCATTCAGGGCTGGGTATCTGCCTGTGCCACTTCCCTCCCCTGCACCACAAACTGTGGCTGGGATGAGCCTGTGTGATGCCAAGGGACAGTCCCTGGAGAAGAGACACTGTGATCCCCAGCCCCGGGTGACATTCAGCCCACACTGCCACTGTGGAGGCTTCCTGTGACGGCACAGGGCTGTTTCTGTGAGCTGCTGACAGACGGAAAATATTGCCCAAGAGAGAGGAGGCTTGGCTCACCTGTGATTCACTAACAGAACAAGGGATCTTAGATCTGCAACCAGTATTATTTACAAGGAGTAATTCATTGTGCTGTAATATTTGCTCCTGTCTAAAAATGTGTTTCCTTTCCAGCCTGCACCTCTTCCAGGCAGGCTGGTCTTTCATCAGCAGATGAAGGCTCTGTTTGTACCTCCACATGTGTGCAAGTATGTACAGGACCAGTTCTTCCTGAGCGAACACACACCGTTCCCAGCCCTGGCAGCATCCTGGGGCCTCCCTCCCCTCTGCACTTGACAGATACAAAGAGCATTCATTGTGTTCAGCAGCTCCTGCTGGGTAAAAGCCCATGTTGGAATGCTGGCAGACACTGGGCTTGTTGGAAAGTGGAAATGCACCCAGGTGTAGTCATGCTGCTCCATCCTGGCTGCCAGTGGCCCCCTCTGTTCAGAGCAATGTGCCTGTGCTCGCTCCTGCCTGTGCTTCCTGGGTTTTGGGGAGGTGAGCCTCCCTCCTGGAAAACAACCCAGCTGCTCTGGGGAACAGGTCCCTGGGTGCTGCTGGCAGGTGGCTGCTCTGGAGCTCTGCTGCTCTCGCTGCCCTGACTTGTCTCCAGCACAGCTCCTGGCCAAGCTCTGCCCAGTTCATGGCAGAGGAGCTGGCTGGAGGGGGCTGGAAGAAACCAGCACTCAGGATGGTCCTCAGGTGTCATCTCTTCTCTGCAGTAGGGCCACTCTTCCCAAAGCCTAGACCTAAACCATGACGTGAGAAAAAATTCCCTGTCCCTTCTTCTTTCCAAGAACTGGAGTTGGGCTCTGGTCCAAGAAATGACCCAGAAACCGCATCCAACCTCCACCACAGTGTTCCTGTCAGTGGGGAAGTTTCTGTTCATTTAGTGAAATTCAGTCCTCTGGTCTTCCCACAGCTGCTATCAGGCTCCATCTGTCCCAGACCTCTCCTCTCTGCCTGCTGTCCCATAGGGAGTTTGGCCCAGCCTGCTGGTGGGTCTCTGGAGCTTTTTCCCCAGCATAGGGTCAAGGCAGATTGGAAGGACTCATGGCTCATTGGGTCAGGGATGATTTTGCTTTTTGGCTCCAGTGGCTGCACAATTTCCTCTCCTGAGCATGTCAGTGAGCTGCCCCTCAATCACAAACCCTCTCCAGGAGCTGGTGGATGTAAGAAATGGAGGTGCTGTAGCAAACACCTTGAAGGGTCCTCTTCTTCTCCCTGCTTTATCTGGGGTACTTGGGCAATGCTTTGCTTCCCCAGCCCCACAGCCTGACACTTTCCCACTGCTTCCAGATTTGGGATGATGCAGGGAAAGCTGCAAAAAGCTACTTCAGTGTTCCCATGCACTGCTGTGCCGTGGGCTGGGATGGCCCAGGAGGACACTTGGCCCAAGGGAGCTGGACCTGGCAGTGCTGCCCCAGCTCTGGGGTCTGACCCAAGGCTCTGTGTGAGATGTGTGAGGTTTCCTGGCTGTGGAGTGCTGTCCTTTTTGGCACAGAGCAGATCAATGGCAGCATTACTTGGTGGAAGGATGGCAACACACCATGACCATGGCTATGCCAAACAATAGGGAAGTCTCACAGCAACCAAAAGAAATTAAAAAATAATGAGCATGGCATACAGGAGTTTTCCCCATTATCAAGGGCTTTTGAAAGTGAAATCAGTCAGGCAAGAGGTTCAGAACTGGCGTGCAAGAGCAATGACTATGAGTAATCTCTTTCCTCAGCTCAAAGTCACCAGCTCCAGCATGGCAGTGGGATAGCAAGAGGAGCCTTGTCTGTTCTCCTTGCAATTAAAGCCTCTGAAAAGTCACCCAGTCTGCCCAAGATGCAGTGAACTGGCTGGCTTTCCATTGTTTTTATTGCTAGAGGGAGCCTATAGCTTCATATTTGGATGATCTTAACCAACCCTGTTGTTTATTTAGAAATAAAAGTGAGTTGACATCAAAGGCCCAGTTATTTTGGGCTTTAACTGCCAGGGTGATTTGAAGCTGACAGCAAGCAGCCTGGAACTATTAATATCTTCAGTTATGCCAAAAGGAGAGAAGGAGGGAAAAGAGTCTCAGGTCAATTTTCTGCCTGTTAGGGACTATTAGTGGTTTCACACAGGAAGCCAAAAAAAATAAAATTATATAGTACTATAAATTCTTCCATAAGCCACAAAACACCACAAATTTGCAGCTAATAAACCTGAAGATGAAGTGAGATTAGAAGTTGTAAATGGGACATTTGCTGACTATTTCAGTCCCAGTGGAGCTGGAGATGTTACCACGGTGCCTGGAGGGGACTTTGTGCAGCCTCCTCTGAGGACCTGCATTTCCACCTGTCCTGTGCTGGCACCTCCTCAAGCTGCCAGTAAATGTAATTACTGCCTCTGCTAGTTGTGCTGGTTACTGTGGGCAAATCAAGCCCTGGAAATGATTTAATTGGTAGTCTGGAAGCCCAAGGGGGCCATGGTGACCATGCTTGACTTCTTGCCCAGCACTGGCCAGACAGCTTTACCCAGACTCCATACATCCAACCATGGCTTGTGGCTGAGCTGTCAGATTAGTTCAAATATGAAAAATAACTGCACAATCATGTGCCATATTTTATGGGATCAGAGATTCATTAAGGTTGGACAAGCCAAAATAATTGAATCCAACCACTAACCCCACAAAAACCATGTCCCTAAGCACCCTAGGTGTGTTTTTGAATGCTTGCAACACTTTCTGTTGTGCAGCATCAGCCCAAACCCCTCTCCTGGTGGTGGCAGGCAGTGGGGCTGTGCCTTGCCCAGCTCAGCCTGGGGGATGAGATGCTGCCAGTGCCTACAATAAGTGAGAGGAGGGAAGGGGTGTGTGGAAGGACCCAGAGCACTTGTCTGGCTCCAGGCAATGTGCCTGAGAGGAATGACAGATTTGCCTTTACAAACAAGCTGTGAGTCTGCTGGTAGATAAAACCAGCACTGAGAGGTAAAAGAAACAATGGGAAGGATTCCACTGATTGATGAATATAAAAAAAGATATTTGCCTTTACAAACAAACTGTAGGTTTGCTGATAAATGAAACTGTATATTGAAAGATGAAAGAAGCAATGGGGAAAACCCATGAATTCTGTAAGAACGAAAATTAAAAGGGAGGGTTATACATTAGAGGGGAATCTCAGGTATCAGGTGTTTGGGAAGTCTGTACCTCTCAAGTACCTCAATGGGGAAAGAGAGAGGGAAATGTGAATTGCAAATTAGGATAAAAAGGAGGCTGCGTCCTGCAAAAATTCAGGTGATCCCAGGAGAATGTCCCATGGCCTCTTTCTTTATTTGAATAAAGCTAAAAGGACTCCTCTGTCTCCTTTTTGGACATAAACCTCTGGTGTTTGTGGATTAATTTTCCTGACATGCCCATTCCCTAAAGGAAGACATGCAAGAGAGGGATGTTCACATGCACTGCAGAGAGGCAAGACCCACCATGGGATTCATCTGCTGGGGCCAGTGTTTTCATTGGGAAATTAAACATGTCCTAGAAAACCCCTTTTGTTTTGCAAGTTATAAGGGTAAGCCAGGCTATGATGGAACTGGAGGGAGTGCAGGCTCCCAAAGGAGCAGAGGTGGGCTGCCCACTGTGGGAAGGTTGTCAGTACTTAGGGTACATGATTCCTGCCAGCAGCAAGCAGCAGTCTCTGAGCAAGGATTCATTCTGACAGCCTGGCCTGGAAACGTCTCAGCCTCTCACTGATATGGTGCTGCAGCACTTTACAGGATTTCTGTGGCACTGCTGGTCCATTGCTGGGGCAGGGGGACTGCCTGTGGGTTGTGCCTTGTCCCCCTGCAGCCATCAATTCCCTCTCAGTGCAGCTCTGACCTCCACTGAAAATCCCAGCAGTGTCCAGAGCACGACTGCTCCACCCAGGACTCCTGTCTGCTCTCTGACTGACAGAGGTAATGGATAAATATTTGATATATTTAACACTGCCATGCACATTCAGACACAAAGGCTGAGCCCTGTGCTGGGACCACAGAAACACCCACGGAGCTGATGGCTCAGCAGGCAGGCACAGGGGAGGCTGCTCTTTGCCAGGCTGGAGAAGACAAAGCTCAGGGAAGCCTTGTCTACAGCAGAGCATTCCCCAACTGCAGGAATGAAGCTGGGGATTTCTACCTGCTCCCCAAGGTACACAAATTGCTGGGAATCAACCCCTGGAGCTCTGCTGCTGGCAGAAGGGAGAGTGGGATGGGGCAGAGATTCTGTGCATCAGCACATCCATGGTGAAGATGTGCTGCTCCTCCTTTGCACAGGCATCACTTCACACTCACACACCTCAGCAGCTGCTCCAGGAAAGGATCTGGGAACAGGGAAAGGCTTTGGGCAGAAGGAAGCCCAAAGAGCCAGAGCAGCTGAGCACCTCTGATGGGTCACAGCATGTCTGCATGCTCAGAGGTTGGAGCTTGGAGAGCCCCAGTGCTGCTGTTCATTGCCAGACCAGTGGCTCCAAGGCTGCAGGAGCAGTGGCAGGGGGAGCCAGGCTGGAGAGCTGGCCAGGGACAAGAAGGGTGTGAGGGTTTGGTGGGCAGAGGGAGAACAAGCAGAGTCCTGTGGTGGAGATGAGCCTTACAGTGAAGCCATGGAAAAGTGCAGTGTCTCCAGAGATGTTTTCACCTGAACTGCCTTCACTTTCTCTGTTTTTTTCTTTATAAACCAGCAAAATATCATGTCAGACTGGGCTTGTGTTCTGCCAAAGCCCAGCCTGGTTAAAGGTACCGACTGGTTCAGAGTTGGGCTGCACCAGGGAGGGGACATCCCTGATATTCCAGGCTCCTGCCCTAGGGGGAGAAGCTGCAGCAAGCTGGGAGCAGGGCCCGAGGAGACACCGAGTCAGTGCCAGGTTTGTTTGCCAGTTCAGTTTTGCAGTGACTCTTTCTGTTTGGAAAAGTCACTTTCCACTTACACAATGATCAGACCATGAACTTTACAGCTCTGTTCCTGGAGCAGGCACAGGCACAGGGACAGGGTCCATGCAAGCAGGGCCCCCAGCTGTGACCCTCTTTCCAAAAAGCCACATGTCCCCTTCCTTTCTCCTCCCCTCAATGTGGGTGCCTGAGCCTCTCCTGGAGTCCCTTCCATCCTCTGGCAGGGCAGGTTGGGATCACACAGCCAAGCTCTGCCTGGGGACCCAAGCTGACACTGCAGGGCTGCAGCATCAGGATGCTGAGCAAGTACCAGAGCAGCTCAGTGCAGCTAACAGGGTGTCCTTTGAGGGGTCAAATCCATCAGCTGCTTTGGAAATTGCACAGATTTGGGATTAACATCAAAAGACTGCACAAAAAGGCTTCAAATTAAACACACTGATGGAGACAAACCCACTTGAGAAGGAAGGTAGCATTTGACAGTTTTCTGGGAGAGCAGCAAAGCCTGCCTGGCCCCTAAAGTGTTAAACAGCCCTTGTATGAGCTGTACTGGAGATATTTCTCATTTCCTTCTTCCTGCCTTCATTGCCCAAGGTGTACTTTATATTAATTTTCTTACTTTTTTTTTTCTCCCATAGAAAATCCAACTCTCCAGAGGAGTTGGTAGGTTCCAGCTCTGCTCTGCATTTACAGACTCGACTAATTACTCAGATAATGGGCTGGGTGCTGTGGTAAGGGCATTTCCTGTGAGGCAAGGTTAGGCAGATAAAGTGCCTGGAGCCAGAGGGTTTTGGATTCAGCTGTTCTGGGAGACGTTTCTAATTTATTAGTGCTATTTCTTAAAAATAAATTAAAAGGTTTTTACATGAATGAATGTTTGCTCTTTCCAAGTGATTTATCTCCTTTGTCTAATGGGCGGAGGAGCTGGCAGGGATGTGGATGGGGAGGGAGAATCCAGGGAGAGAGGAAACAGTGGGGTCATCTCAGGTGGAGGGGATGGGTGAGGGCTGCGTGGCCTCTCTGAGCACGTCCGTGCCAGAGACAGGCTGGAGACATCCCAAAGGAGCAGCACTTCGGGACAGATTGTTGCTATTTTGGCTGCAGCCTGGAGGCCTCCAGCATTTTGAGCCTGTCCTGGGGAGCAGCCATTCATGTCCCAGCCCTGCCTGTGCCCCAGGAGCCACCTTGGTCCCGCTGGGGGCTGGGAAGGCAGGACACTGCCAGGACACGTTTTTGCTCTGTGCCAGCACCAGGGTCTGTCTGTGTGACTGGGCCAAGGCAGGAGGTGCCCTGGACCCGGTGGGACTCTGCTGTGTCCATGACAGGGCCCACTGGCAGGGTCACAGCTCTTTCTTTTGCATTTTTCCCTTTGCCTCAGCAGCTCCAGGCAGAGCTCTGAGCTGGTGTTGGGGAATTTGAGGTGGCCTTTGTGGTGGGGGACCCTGCACATCCCTTGCCATGGTGCTGCTTGGCACTGCCAGCTCACCTGAGCCACACCTGAGAGCACAGAGCTGGCAGAGCCACTGCTGCTGCTCACCTGCCTTGTACCAGAGACCCCAGGGACTCACATCAGGCTTCCTGCTGTGTGTGTGTGTGTGCGTGTGTGACAGCCAGCCCCCAGGGCCACCACACCTCTCCCTGCTTGGACAAAACTGTCTGATGGGAGAAAACATCCTTTCCCCTTTTCTTCAAAGCAGGATCCCAGGGCATTTTCAATGAGTCACTTCCACAAGTGCTTTGGTGGAAGATTTGGGAAGATCCATGAGAAGTCTCTGTTCCCTTTCAGCTGCACTCTGCACTTGCTCTCTGGGGTCTGCTCTGCTTTTCCATGGGGACACCAAGGGCTGCCTAATAGCAGGGAAGGTGGGAATGCTAAATGATGATCTGTGTGTGCTGGTGTTTGGAGAGAGAATTTGGGGCCAGCTCTGAGATTCAGCTGCCATAATTACATGCCCTCCCCATGGCTACCTCAGATCAAACACCTACGGCTGCACAGGTTCAGGAGCTTCCCCTTCCATCCCTCTGCACAGAGCAGGGACCTGGAGCTTGGTCATCTGGGGGGGCTTCACTTATTCCCCTTCAGCTGTGATCCACAAAATACTCATATTTCAGGGACATAGAGGGATAAATTCACCATTATCACAATCTACCTAATGAGGCTGAAGTTGAGCAGTGTGAGGTGTGAGGCAATTGTTCATCAGCCTTTACACTGTGTTCAGCCTGATGGCAAAGCTCAGGGGCCTTAGGACACTGCTCAGCTTTCCAGGTGAAGGTGGTAAGGAGGAAACCTGGGCCTGAGGCCAGCCTCCCTGGAAATGGATGTAACAGGGATCCCCCCATGAGCAATCCTTTCCTCATACAGCAGTGGGGAACCTGGCCCTGTGTCAGCACCATGCAGGCCTTTGGATGGCAGTTTTCCCTTGCTGCTCCTCTGAAACCACAGCCATGCTTTCCCCAGCCCTGAGGACAGGTGTGAGTGCTGCCAAGAATCAGTCTCTGTCATTGCAGTGATGCAGTGACATCTGCAGTGATGCTCCTGGCTGCAGCTGAGCTGCTCCTTCATCAGCTGTTCCAGAAGCACTCCTACTCACCAGGCTTATGATACACAGCAAGTCTCATCACAGAATCATGGGATGGTTTGGCTTGAAAGGGACCTTAAGATCATTTAATTAATCATTAAAGATCATTTAATTTCAAGGCCCTGCCATGGGCAGGGATACCTCCCACTAGAAGGTGTCTAAACCCCTTGCCCTTCTTGCTTCTTTGTTCAAGACTGAGAAATGGAGTCTAAGATAGGAAATGTAGAAGTCGAGATCTTTCCATCCACATGGCAGAAGCAGGTTATGCTGCCAGGTGTTTTACAGCAGGTGTTAAACATCCCAAAGGACGATACACCACGGGGCAGGACTGACAAGGCCAGTCTGGAACAGGAAAGCAATGCAAGGAGCAGTGTGTCTGCAGTCTCAGCCCTTGGCATGCCTTGGACATACTTCTTGCAGAAGATGGGGCTTCTCTTGACTCTGTTTCATTTTATCTTCCCATTCCTCACCCTCTCAGGATACCTTCACCCTGCAGTGCCAGGCCACCTGCCAAACATTCACCTTGGCCACAGGATTTCCCTCTGGCCATGCCAATGGTGATGGATGTCCTTCCCTCGGTATTTATGGTCTCCATGCCCAGCAGGGCAGTGCTGGCTCCTCCCTGCATTTGCTATGGGCATCCCCTGAGCTTACACCTTGTGTAGAGGATTGAGGCCACTACCCAAAGGGGCTACAGGGAGAGTGTGTCACATCAGGATATTTACACTCTTATTTACTCCATGTCTTTGGGAAAGAGCTACAAAATGCCAAGCTTCTCCCAGTCTGACCGTCTAATCTCTGGTTTCATGGCTCAGCTTGGGGCTTCTTCCCACAGCCCTGCAGGGTTGTTCTGTGTCATCTCTCAGGCTGATGGGAACTGGAGAGGGAATCTCACTGGCTTACAGGGCTGTTCTGAAACCCCTTTGGGAATCTGGCCCAGGCTGCTCTGACTTGCTTCCAGCGTAGCTGTCAGCTTTCCTTCCCAGGAAGAGAAGGCTGGGAGGGTGGCTGGGGAACAGCCAGGTCTTGCCCTGACAGAGAAAATTTTCTTGGAGCTGCTTTCTCCAGTTTCATGCTGGTGTTTGACTCATTGAGACCTGGTGTGTGCTGCACATCTGCCTGCTCCCCCATCAGTGTGGAGAACACAGAGCTCTTGCTGAGCACTTGGCAGAGCTGACTTGTGCATAGGAGCTGCAGGTCAATGCAAGGGAAATGTGAAGTCATTCATCTGCCTTCACCTCTTTCCAGATTTGCTGCCCTCCTGAAATATCAGGGCCAAGCCCTCTCCAAGAGCAAAGGTGCTCCAGTGGGATCTGTTTTTGCAGAAATGCTGGGACTTGGAGCAGGTGAGCAATGTGGTTTTACTTATGCAGCTCACACATTGCTGAGACCTACACGGGGCAGTGCCTGCTGCTTCTCTTAGGGTTTTGGCATTTAATAAAAATATAAGTTTTCCTGTCTAGCCAAAGAGGAGAATAAATATTTCCCTTAGGGAGACAGAGGTTTTTGCACCTAAAACTTCCCAGGCTCTTCTGAAAAACCTGAAACAATGTTTTCCTCTCAAATTTTACAGTTCTTCAACTATTGTGCCTGGTTTATAATCAGCATCTGGCCACAAATACTCATTTTAGGAACCCTGGAGAAATTTCTGTCTTCACCAGCCCTTACCATCCTGCTGCCTTCCAGGAGGTAACGCCCACGGGGTAACTGAGAACATGGTTTGGCCTCCACAAGCCAAGAAAATGTGCTAAGTGCTGTCAACAGAAAGTAATCATAATTTGAGTTAAAGGGTGAATGTGGAGACTGTAATCGTCTCCACATGCACAGGAGCTGAGGGGTGGTAGGTAGATGCAGCTCTAGCAGCTTGGCTGGGATGGTGCAACAAAAGCTTGGCAGTTTTTTGCCCAGAACTTTGGTCAGCAGACAGGTGGGTGCTAAGGATGAGCATGGGAGGGTGGCTCAACTCGAGGAACACACGTTCCTCAGGGATCACAGAGCTGGGATGGTTGCTGGCCCAAAGGTGAGAATTGGAGGAGTGGAAAGCCTCTCATTGCTCTGGAGGACACTTCTTCAGAACAATCAGATGAGGAGAATGTGGAGAGTGTGGAGCTCTCTGCCACAGCACTGTCCTTGCTGCAGGCAGCTGTGCAGGGCGGGGCTGTGGGACCCTCACAGTCCATCCTGCAGCACCTGGACACTGGCAGAGCCCTGCTGCAACAGGACCACCCTTGGAGGATGGATCCTACCAGGGCTGCCTGGTCAGCATCAGCAGAGGCAGGACTTGCAGAGCTGCAATGCTCCAGAGTCCCACATTGCTGCACAGCCCTGTCCCTGCAGGCACTGGGAGCAAGAGCAGGGGACGTGGAGCTCCCCAAGTGCTGGATGGCATCTCAGATGAGCAGCAAAAGGCAAAGAAAGTGTGAGAACAGGAGCAGAGTGGAAGAGAGGGAAAATGAGCATTCAGCACAAGTGGCTGTGGAAACAGAATTATCTCCCAGGGCTATGAAATCCTTTAGTCTTTCCCACGGAAAACAAGGGGGCATCTTTTTCTCTGCATCTTCATCCTGCTTGGGATGGGCAGCAGCATCTCTCATCACCCTGGCTGCAGAGAAGGGTTGCCCAGATGCAGGCTGGGATGTTGCTGCATGTCTGCTACAGCTGCACCCCAAACAAGGTTTTCTTCCATCAGCAAGTTCTCTGCTTCCTCCTGCAGCCCCCTGCCTTTGTGCTGCCTGGTGCCACAGCTCTGCCCTCACACATTTGCCTGTGACCACCAGAAGTGACTGGGGAGAAAGCCAGGCTGGGACCTGTGGGTCACCAGAGGAGACTATCCATCAGCCTCCCACCCCTGGCACAGCTCAACCTCTCCCCAGCTGAGCCCTTCTGGGTGGTCCCAGGATCTGCCAGTCTGCGAGGAAGAGACAATGCATGTCATGGTCCTGCCCTGAGGAGCGTGTCTGGGGACCAAGGCTTTGCCTGCTGCTGCCACTCTTGCCCGATCGCTGCTGTTGGCACCATGCTGGGCACAGAGGGGCCCTGTCTCCTTGAGTGGCACTTCAATGCTGGGAAGCAGCATCTCCTTCTGCCATGACCTGGACCCCCTGGTTCTCCTGGCAGGAAGCAGGGGCCTGACTCTGACCCCAAGCCTGCATGAAGGGACATATTTCTGCACAATTGAAGGCATCAAGCACCTCTTCCAGTCTTTCAGAGCCTCAATTTATTTGTTTGCTTGTTTATGTTTCCTCCTGGGCCAATGCAGAGCACATGAGGCACAGGCCATTCATGCAGCTGGCACAGCACAGGGAATGTGTGGCCAGGCTGTGGGATGAAACTCTCCCTGAGTTCAGGGTGAGCCTCTTGCTGCTGATCACACAGTCACAGAATGGTTTGGCTTGGAAGGGACCTCAAGGCCCATCTCATTCCACCCCCTGGTTGCTCCAAACCCTGTCCGACCTGGCCTTGAACATTTCCAGGGATGGGACAGCCACAGCTGCTCTGGGGACCCTGTGCCAACCCTAATAGCCAAGAATTTCTTCCTACTATCCAATCTCCATCTACCTTCCTGAAGATGTGACCTGGAGGTGGGCTCATTCCTGCTTCCCATCCTCCCTGCACTATTCTGATGGATTGTTTCAGCCATGCCAAGCACATGGTGTACAATGAAATCAGCTGGCTGTAAGTGATGCTAGCAGACATGAGATCATCTCAGAGATACCCACAGACCCCTGAGGACTTTACAGCCCCCAAACTCACGCCAGCCCCTTGCTTTGGTGGTCAGGTGTTGGGGAAGCTTTGTGCTGAGAAAAAGGAGACACACTCCCTGAGCAGGGAATGCATCCAAACTCTTGGGATTGTACCTGTGATGGTGTCCAGGGCCTTGGAGCCCCTTGCCATCAACACTGCCCATATGCCCAGATTCCCCTGCAGCAGCAGCACAGCCTGAGCAGCGTGCACAGCCACAGCAGGAAAGCCCAGGCTCACTCCCCAGTGAGCATCATGCCCTGGGCATCCACTCACTCTGGTGCCTGCAGCCAGCCCTGCTGCTGCCCTCAGTGCATGGTGACCAGGGACACATGTGGGGCTGACCCCTGTCCTGCAGGCTGTGCTGGGGGATGAACACACCCTGTCTTTAGGACAGAGACTGAACCAGGGCACTCACAGGGTTTCCAGGCTGTGCAGCCCATCGAAGCCGTTGGCTCCCAGGCTCTGGATCCGGTTGTTGTGCAGGTGCCTGTGGACAAAACAGAGATGGTCAGTGGGGGGTGCAGGCTGAGCTTTTCCTTCGGTCTGAGCCATGGCCCAGAACATCCTGTAAGCTGAGCCCAGCCTGGGCTGGGATGCCAAGGACACTCACAGGGTTCCCTCTCTTATCCCATGAGACACATGTTGGGTGCAGTAATGCTTGCAGAGAGCCACAGAGCTCCCATTCCCTTCAGGAATTCCAGGCTAAGGTAGGAGTTTCCCTGAGATCTCCACCTCCTAGCTGCCAGGTGGCTGTGGATGAACATGCTTAAGCAAGAAGCTTCAAGAAACACCCTAGAGCTCACCTCACCCTGGGCTCAGCCCACTGTGTGGCTTCACCAGCTGTTCATGGCCACTGGGTGCTATCTAAGGACACAATCATATTTGGACACCTTGGAGCCTTACTAGCAGCAAGAAGACTTCGAGTGCGAAATCATCCTGTTAGTCACAGTTTATTATCTTTTCATGGGGAAAAAAAAAAAGAAAACACTGCCAGTTCCTGGACCAGCTCCAGTTTGATTGCAATGAGAGTTGTCTTCAGTTCAGTGCTTCAGAGTGCCTGGCTGAAGTGCTGGGGCCATGCCACAGGCTGATGCACATTCTCTGCACCATAGGAACAGTTTTTTCCCGTTCCCCTTCATCCTGCTGCTACATGCCACGATCATCTAGTGCTTACAGGCTTGGGAGCTCCCAGCCTCAACGTTGGCATTGGGGAGCCATATGCTGGGGGCCCCTGCAAAGCCACCTGGGGTAATTTTGTCTTGGAAGCTCTGTAGGTGATGAGTTTCTGGAGTTCTGGGTTCTGTGTTTCCATGGATCCATCACTCCCCTGCCTCAGTCTTTTGGCAAACCCAAGACCTTAATCCCTGGATTCCCCGTCTTGGATTATCAGAGACTCTTGTGTCTGTGTGCACATCTCAGTGCTTCTTCCATGTCACCTCCTTTACATCTGTGAGCCTGTGGCTAACTGTGCATGTCCCTCTGACATCCCACTCAAAGGCACTCTGAGTCCATGGAGAGAGTTCTTGTGAGCAGCCTGAGAAAAGTCTGCTGAAAACCAGGAGAAGACAACCCACCCATGCCCAGCCTGCACTTCTACCAGCCTGCACTTCCCCCCCTTAGCCATGCCCATGCTTGCAGTGCCACAGTCTGTGTGATAAATGCCCTCCAAGGAGGGGCAGGTCTCTCAGGGCAGGTTTCCCCATCAGTTCAGATTCTCTTTTAACACCAAGTCCATGTGGTGAATTGTTGCCATACCACTCCCCTTGGGAGTCCTTTTGTCCCATGCCCATGATAGCACCAGCAAGGGATGCACCAGCCTTTGTCCAACACTTCTGCCTCCTTCCAAGAGCCTGGGGGAGGCTCCATCCTGGCAGGTGGATCAATGATTTTTTCATTATTTGCTGCTTGATCTAAATGTGTCTCAGCTTGAAAAATCTCTCACTCCACCTGGATTCAAGTGTGAGCTGTTTGGCTGAGCACAGGGAGCTCCCACTGCCAAATATTCAGGGTAAAACAGGAGGAAGCTGGGAGTGGAGGAAGAGCCAGGCTCTAGGGCAGTTTGGTAGGGGCCTGCAAAACAGAAACCAGCCTGAGACGGATGTTTGTCATCAGGATGAGAACATACAAACATTTCAGAGGAAGGGGAAGGGAAAGATATCTGATAAAATATGTTTGCTCGTTTGAGCAAAGGGGAGAAAAGAAAAGGATGTTGCCTGCAAGAAAACTTGGATTGTGACTTTTAGAGGAGGAAAGAAGCCTGAGATCAAAATGAGAATCTTATGGGAGACATTTCTCTTTGTCACAAGAAAAGATGTTTGTGCCCAGATGGTTTTCTCCATCAGATGTTAACAGCTCTGGTCATGCTGCCCTCTCTTCATTTGGTGGTGCCAACCACTTTGAGCTCCTTTGGCACTGGATGCTGCATTTGGCAAAGAGGGGGTTGGGATCTGCATTACTGTGGGATCACATGGAGAGGTACCACAAGAGCCCCATGCCCCAAACCCCTGCCTGCTGTGAGGGGACAGTGTGGGGACAAGGGAATGCTGGATGCCAGGGAAGGTGTGAACTCCTGGAGCTTTGTCAGGTGTGACTGGACACTTGTCCAAGCTTGGACATGCTGACCAGCTGGCTGCTATCACTGCAGGCAGGCAAGGAGACAGCAGAGAAAAGCAATCACCTGCTGTGTTCATATTTGGCTCTAGAGTGCTTTGTTTGGAGGCAGAGTAATGAAAATCATCCGAAGGAAGTTCTTTGTTGGTGAGAAAATTATGAACGACCAAAAAAGGGAGTTATAAAATAATTTGCTGTCCAAGCTGAACTCCAGAGTTACCCAACCACATGGCAATAATAGAAACAAGAGAGCTGGAAAGGTAAACACTTGAAAAGACATTCCTGTCTTCCATCCTGCCTTTTTTTTTCTGCCCTGGTAAACAAATTTTAACAAGTGGAATTGCAACATCTCCAGTGCTTGTCAATTTGAGCTCAGCCCACACAATGTTATATTCTGCCCTGTAAATTACAGCTCAGCTGGTTTGATAGCAGCTCAAGGTACTTGATCTTGAGCTATAAACAACCCCTACGATGCAAAACCATGGGAATACTTTAAGCCTTTGCTGTTGGAGCTAGAGCCCCCCAGTTTCCTTGGTGAGGGCAATGGCTTTTAGGATCTGGGTCTCTTCTTTGCAGGCCAGGGCCACAGAATGAGGATGGCTTTGGGCAATCAGCATGGAAGAAGCTGTGCCCAGGATGAGGACAGTCATGGATGTTTTGTGGGCTGGCCTGCAGCTGTGGCTGCCCCTGGATCCCTGGAAGTGTTCCAGGCCACTGGATGAGGCTTGGAGCACCCTGGGATAGTGAAAGGTGTCCCAGGACATGGCAAGGGGTGGAACTGGATGGGCTTTGAGGTCCCTTCCCACCTAAACCATGCAGTTCCATCAGAAAACAGCAGCAGCAATTGTCCCACTGAGCCCTGGCAGGGTGGGACTGCCCAGGATCTCTGCAGCAGCACAAGGGCTCCCACCTGCTGTGGGACCAGGGGAGCCCTTGCTGTGTTCTGCTGAGACCAACATAAATAAGTGACAGTGGCTGCACAATCCCACACAGGCTGGGGAGAGAGGCTGCAGCCTGGCTGGTGCCTCAGGTGGGGAGAATTTAGAAATAAAAGCAGAAAAAATATCAAACCCTACAAGATTCATTCTGACCCATAATAAGAAACATGCAACAGATTCTAAGAAAATTTTCTCTCCTTGCCAACAATCTCTTTTCAGAAATTTGGAATAAATGTGATTTCCCCCCGTCATTCATGCACCACCCTCAGTCAAATTTGTTCAATTTTCATTTGACTTCTTTTTCCATTTAGTTTTTCAGTGAATTAAACTCTGTTTCTCAGAGTGTTCTGGAGAACACTCTGAGAAACAGCCCAACACAGGCAGCAGCTTCAGCTCTGGCAATGCCTCCTCCAAGGGGGCTGCACATCTGTCTTGCACAGAAGGGAAGCAGGTTGAGCTGGTGCCTAAATTCTGCTTTAATGATGGTGCTTGTCTGTATGGGCAAGGAAAGGGGAATTGTATCAACATCTGCATTGAACACTGAAAGCAGATCTGGGAGGACAAAGGTGCTGATACCCAAACTGATTACTGGATGTCAATGAACTGAAATGGGTGCAGAGAAGAGCAATAAAAATGATCCAAGGGCTGGAGAAAAAATAGGATGGAGACTTAGAGAACTCAATCTGTTTAGCTTATTAAATAAGATCAAGGGGATGAGTGCAGTGTAATGTATAGGATTCTTCCTGGTTAGAAACTGGGTACTAAAATGGTTCTGTGATTTAACAGAGGAAAGAATAATAAGAACAAATGTCTGAAGTCAAAGCCAAAGAAAATTCAAATGGGAAAGATGAGCTTTTTTTTTTAACACTAAGGATGATTAACCACTGGAACAGACTACAAAGAGAAGTGGTGGATTTGCCATTGCTTTCATTTCTAATGACTTCATTTTTTTCTTCTCAAAAAGGACAAATGCAAACATTTTCCATCAATTATTTGCATTAGATGATGTGAACCAAGCTCAAATCTGACATCATATGAATTCTCCCCTGACCAGCCACTGCCATGATGAGCTTCCATTTTTATTGTGGCAAAATTGTTGTTTTCCTCAGCTTGGCCATGGATAAGTAGAGAAATATAAATAATAAATGGTGCAAATTCCATGGATTATTTCCATTAGTGGAGGACCAACATCGACTTGTCTGGTGAAGAATAAAGCTCAATCAGAAGTGACATTCTCAGGGTGAATTGGAGCACGATTTGCTTCTTCCTCAAGTGCTGGAGAAGGAAATCCACTTTTGCCAAGGCAGTGAGCTTGGTCCTCTGAGACAAAAGGCACTTTTGCCAATGAAAAGGCTCATGAATGGGACCCAGATGTTCCAGAAAATATTGTTCTTAGTGATAATGAATTGCACATGCCTGGCACTCCCTGCCAACACCAAGGTTCCCAAGAGCTTCTCAGAGAGGCACTGCTAACTGCCCTGCACAGGTGAGGGCAGGGATTCACAGGCTCACCCTGCACCAGACTGGGTTTGTGGTGCTCCAAGCTCCACAGATGTCAGCTGAACTGACTGGTGAGCAGCTTCCCTGGAAAGCAGGGATGTGCTGATGTGAAGACACTGAAAAGCAGTGGTCCCTTCTGAAAGTCTCAGCCAGAGTTACACCAGGACAAGGACAAAATGTGAATGGGAACTCAGGAGTCTTGCAAACAAGTTTTATCTTCTAGTGACTAAACCATTCTGTTAGAGAATTGTATCATGTCCTTTAATGGCAAAAAAACTGTAAGAAAGGGGAATTCTACTAAAATCCTTCATTCACTGTCTTCACACTTTCAGTTGGAAGGTGCTGCTGAGTGACCTTGGCAATAAATGATCAGCTGATATTCAGGTTGTGTGAATGTCAAGTGCAGAAGAGGGGAGAACCAGTCTTATATGAGCATACACACTATCAGGCTTTTAAATATCTCCAGGAAAGAGGTCTTGGTGTTTAGCAGCAATGAAAAAAAGTAAATGAAATGACAGGGATAGCTAGAAAAGGGAAAATGGGCACAGAACAGCATTGTACCATGATATAAACAAGAATTAATTTTTGTCTTTGATACATATACAGATTTGGTCTCTCCATCTGAAGATGTGAAGGAAAAAATAAGTGTGATATGAGAACTAATTTCTGATTTTACACAGACAGGTGGTAATAGGACAAGGGGAAAAGAGGCTAGATTTGTTTTTTTTAACTGAGAGAGGGTAAATTTAGATCAGATATTGGGAAGAAATTCTTCCCTGTGAGGGTGGGCAGGCCCTGGCACAGGGTGCCCAGAGCAGCTGTGGCTGCCCCTGGATCCCTGGGAATGTTCCAGGCCACTGGATGGGGCTTGGAGCACCCTGGGCTAGTGGAAGGTGTCCCTGGCCATGGCAGGGGGTGGGACTGGATGGCCTTTGAGGTCTCTTCCCACCCAAACCAACCTGGGATTCCATGTTGCAAAGCAGGTAACTGGGTGGGGTCTGGGAGAGCTGAGCTGAGGACAGGGAACACCAGCCAGTAACAAATACAGCAATGCACAGAGGAGATGGACACAGAGCACACGAATCAGAGGGTGTTAAGCAAAACTGACTGGTAATGGCACGAGAAAAACTTTTCCCAGAGTCCATTTTTTCAACCAGGTAGGCAAAGGTGAGGAGTGGAGCTTCTCTTTTGCTCCCATTACGGGGCCAATGGACTCCTGGAGGTTTCCAGGAGCTAAGGCTCCCTGTGGACCCAAACAAGGGAGGATCTGGGTTTTGATACCATTTGCTCTAACTTAAGGGGTTCTCTGCTATTTGATGAAAGTAAAACTACTTGAATATTTTCTCTATCCAGGTCCCTCATTACAGGACAAACCTCTATACTGCTTGGCCTGTTTTGGAAAGTTCACTCCAACTCTGTGTCCCACACACATCCCAGCACCTCTGCTGAGAGCTCCTTTGGTGACATCAGGAAAGAAGGGAACTGCAGCCCACTGCAAAGATGGGGCAGCAAGAACACTTCTGCAGCACCACAGGGATCTCTTGGCAATGGAAGATTTTACTTAAGAACCCCTCTGGTGAGTGAGACTGGAAGAGGTGCTGTGGTCCCTGGCTTGAGACTTCTTGCTGAGTTCAGCTGACAGAGGAAATGAGGGACACTACTGAGAACTGCTGTCATGCACTTTATTGGACTGTCAGCACAGCAGCATGGGGGTTTCAGATGCTGACTGCTGAATGAAAAATCTCTTATGCTTAAGAAAGATGATGATTTTTGTAAAACAACCTTTACTTCATACAAACCATCAGCTGAAAAGTATTCAGGATTATTTCTGTGTACAGATACTAAGATACATTTGGTCCTGAATAGATCAGACTGGAAGGTAACCACCTATTCCCATCAGCTATCCTGATCAAATATCCACCTCTCTTTGCCATCAAAGCACAGTGCCAGCACCCCAGCACATGGAGCCCTTGTTATTAAAGCTGGGAAAGGATGGTGCCAGTTACAGAGATTCATGGGTTTCCTGATGAGTGATGTACACAAGGCTCTGCTCCCTGAACAGCCTGCAGCCCTAGTTCGAAGCCTGAAGCAGCAGTAGATGGGAATAAGAACAGGGAATTCCTCAACAAAGGTGTAATTTATTAGCAGACGCTGAACCTTTAAAGCATTCCAGATTGAGGCTGGCATACTCTGATGTCAGTGCTTGTGACAGGATGGTGAAATGGTTCTGCCTAGGGCCCAAGGTGTGTGGAGAACAGCACAGCTCTGCACCTGGGAGGCTCCTGCCCTCAGCTGAGCTCAGCCATGTCCCTGAATATTGACCAGGCTGTACAGGAGAGATTCCCTGAGCTCAGCCATGTCTGCCCTTGGCTTTCTTCCCCCAGGGGCTCATTTTAACACCCTATAGCTGGGAGTTTCCAATGTTTATAGCAGCAGATCCTCCATCTACCTTCAAATGCAGACATTTCCAGGGGAATGCACACATCATCTGCACCCTGGTAGGGAATGTCTTCTCTCAGCTTGGCTGTGTTTTGGGAAGATTTGCTTGTCAGCTCGGTGGGTGAGTCTGGAGCAGGGACATATCCCTGGCTGGGATGCAGGAGGGACACTGGGTGACTTTCCACTGCTGATGTGTTGACAAGAGCTTGCATGGAAGCATGGGAGAGATTGATGGGGCTAGTTCTGCCAAACACTTGTGATCCCACAAAAATGTAGCATCGTGTCCCACAGAGCCTGGCAGGATCACACATGTGTTCCCTTCCAATTGTGTGTGGTGGGACATTATTCTCTCCCTTGTGACCTAATGGTCAATGATTTTTATTTCTGAAGCTTGCCTGTTTAATTAAGGAGTTGCTTCTTGCCCACAGTATGGGATGAGCCGGAATGAAAGCAGCATGCTTTGGAGGCTGAAATGAAACCCCAAATGTCAGCTCACCCGCTGAGTGAGCTATTAAAGCTGACTGAAGTGGTTGCATTATGGTGGCCAGGGGTTGCCTTGCAGAATGAGCACTATTGTGGGTGAAAACTACTTTTTTGATTTTTCTCAAGTTGCTTTTTGCTTTTCTCCTAAATAAGCCTTTATGCTTTGTCTAAACAGATGAATTTAATACTTAATAAAACTCTGAACTGTGCTTTGTCCAAACACTTTCTATGCTGGATGGTCTCAGTAAACACTTTACATTTTGAAAGGGAAATAATTGCTAAACTTTCACTAAGGCACTACATGCTGAGGTTACTTAACACCCTGGTATCAGTACAAATTACCAAACTAGAGGTGGCATTTCCTGTGGATACAGGAGCTCTACAGCAGCTGGCCATCACACCCGAACTTGCTAATCAATACCAAAGAAGTAATAAGTATTTGATTTGCACATGCCAAGTTCCTTTTAAAAGGAAGATAACCTGCAAGCCTCTGTTGATAGAAAGGATGCCCCTCCTGAGCAGCTGCCAGAGGGATCAGTTTCCTTTCTGATCACAGGTTGTGAGTGGTTTGGTGTCCCACTGCCCATGGAGTGAGGGTTTCCATCCTGGAGCAGCACTGCTCTCCAACGCTGGCTGTGAAATGCTTACAACACAAATTGGACAGCACACCTGAGCTGCAAATGTACCACAGTCATGCAGATAAGCAGGCACGGGCTTGGACAAGGTGCTGGCATTAGACTTTTGGTTTAAAATTGTATTTAGTAATAAAAGGGGCTGAGGGGGGAGGAGAGGGAGTGAGTTGGTATGTTTTCCAAGAAATTAAAATATTACTTTTGTGACCTGACTGCAAATTGTTGCAATATAATTTTTTTCATGTTGCTAGAAATTCCTGTAGTTTTAACACGGGGATTGAAGGGAGGAAAAGAAACGAAAAGGTTTTTGTTGCTTGAGTCTTCAAGGAAAACAATCTGGTTTTTGTTCCCAGTTACTGATTTTTAAAAATACAAAACATTTCTTGAATTATATCAGGGAGCTTTGTAGCTCTTCACTGAAAAGCGGGGAAAATATGGCAAAAAATCCAAAGAGGCAATTTTAGCATTTCCTATCAAATGAGGGAGATTCCCTGGCTCTTTGAACTAAAGCTCTGCCCCTCGCCCGAGCAGCAAGACGGGATTCCCGCAGGAGGAGGAGCCCGTGGGCAGCACCCTGTCCCAGCCCAGGGAATTAGAAGTGGAGAAGGCTTACAGCACCACGAGGCTGCTGAGGTTCTGGAAGGCGAAATCTGGGATGTGCCAGATCTGGTTGAGGGCCAGGGTCATGGCTTGGAGCGCTGGCAGGTGGTTCAGAGCTCGCACCGGGATCTCCGTCAGGGCGTTGTCGTCCAGCCACAGGTGACGCAGGGACAGCAGCCCCTCAAAGCTCCTGTCGGGCACCACGGAGATGAGGTTGGCATCCAGGCGGCTGGGGGGGACAGAAACAGGGTGGGTGTTGCTGTAGAGGCAGGAGTGACATACAAATAGACACACTGATGCCTAGAGGAGCTGGAACAGAGGCTACACAAAGCTAAGAGGAATAAAATGGATATTTTTTGAGAGGCCCAGAAAAGGCCACACCCTAGCAGTATCAGTGCCACTGTCGTGGCCCCTGCCTGGATGGCTCCAAGATGGAAGCAAAGGAGGGCTTGGTCACAAAATCTCACATTTTTATAGGTTTTGGTTCATTTGCATGAAACCCGTTCTCCTCTTTCCATGTTGTTTATGCTTAGGGCCTGAAGTTGGAAGAAATTGTCCTTGAGTTCTTAACTGGAATAGGACTGTTTTGTCTTCATCACCCTAGCACATCAGAAAAGCACATCCAAGCAGAATAGAAAAACTTAAAACTTAAGGTATCAACACTACATCTCAGAAGGCCAATATCCCCTTTATTACAACAGCATGCTGTCTTTTATACCCTCTACAGAGTTTACACTTTGTTCATTGGTTACTACAGATCGACATACCATTCATTGGTGTAAAACATCTATGCCTCTGTTTTTCCTGACTTTTCTGAAAGTAATTTTCCCAGCTGCAGGTTTTCTTTCCTGGTTATCTCTTTTCTCCTCTTCTTGGTCTTCATGCCAACAGCCTTGGTCAGAAAATACTTTTCAAAACAAACCTCATTCATTAACCCTCTCCAGCCCACAGGCCAGCTATGGGTCCTGCTATAGGTGGGGATTGGTGAGAGAACTGCCCAGTGTTACACAAAGCAAGCAATTGATGGCCAGGGAGATTGGACTGGGCTGTAAATAGTGATTAACATCAGAAGGTATCACTGACACTCCTCCTGTGCTGTGAGATGTCTGGCTGTGGGAATCAGCCTGACCAGCATTCCAAGTCAGGCAATCATCACTCAAGAAGAGTTATACCCCACCCCTAAACCTTGGGAGGCATTTGTTTAGTTGTGGTGACCCAAGAAAAAAGTTCCAAAGAGTTATGGGATTGCCTATGTTAATACCTCACACATATTCCTAACCCTCATTTCCCAGTTAATTATCACCACTCCCAGTTCCTAGAACGTTCTCCGTTCCTTGTATCCCCATTGGCCCTCAGCTGATGCAATGTTCCACCCAACCTACCCCACTGGACCCCACCTTCCCTTACCCCAACTCTGCACCACTTTCCCCTATAGCCATTGGACCCTAACCTCAACTCCACTCCCTTTCTTGCCCTGTATTTATACCCTGGACCTCCCTGTATCTTTGTCTTCAACCACTGGCTCCTAAAGAGACTTTACTGCCTTGGTTATTGTATTCAGATTTTTGGGCCTCGTCCCACATTTACTTTCATTATTATTAAAGTGTTTTATGTTACAAAGTCGTGGTCGTCGTACCGCTCTTCTTTTATTTTTGTCACTTTTGCCCTGATATCTGCGAACCCTAAGAAGTATTGTCAGGGACCACCCTCCACCCCGATATCTGCCCACCACTAAGGACCATCCCTCCTCGATGGTCACTTGGTGGCAGCTCCTGAAGGTTCTGGGGCTGAGCCCTCCTCTTGCCCCCGGGCCACCCCCTGCACTCGGAGCATCAAAGCTGCATCTCCTGGGCTGGGCTTGCCATGGATCTGCCCGAGCAATCCCAGCCCCACAGCCTGCTCACACCCACGGCTGTGCAGGACCAGGCTGGGAGCCACAGCCCCATTGCAGAGGGAAAGGATTTTGTGGAAATGGGAAATGTGTCACAGCCCTGCTTGGGGTCCTGGGCAGGAGTCAGACCCCGTGTCCCGTGTTCCTGCTCTGCTACCACACCTCTGTGCCTTTCCTCCCCTTCCATTTTCCAATTGCTTCTTTTTTATCATCATGGAAAGCTTAAGGCAGTTGGACTTGAGTTTTAATTTGGTGATTGAATTAGAGTTTTAATTTGCTGAGAAACTTTAATTTTGAACACTTGTTTTTTGTTTCAAAATAGAACGACAAGCCAAAAAGTATTAAGGTTATTATGGAAAAAAGTTTAAAACTTAGGTTTGGGAGTCA
Source organism: Rhabdornis inornatus (assembly GCA_013397075.1). Taxonomy (NCBI): domain Eukaryota; kingdom Metazoa; phylum Chordata; class Aves; order Passeriformes; family Rhabdornithidae; genus Rhabdornis; species Rhabdornis inornatus. The sequence continues at coordinate 586,267 of VWZS01004056.1, forward strand.
TCTCTCTAAAGACCTGTTTTTGCAATGATGGTGAGAAGGATACAATGTGTTATCTGTAGATTTTGAAACCAAATTATAAGAGGAAAATATTTCAGTTTTGGATGAAATACCAGGAACCAATTATATAAAATTTTAATTTCCATCCACGGCCAACAGAGCTTATTTTATTTTTCCAAGCTATCTAAGGCAGAGATCTTTGAATTCAAATTGCAAAGAGGAAGCACTTTGTCTCTTGTCAAAGCATGAGAGAAGGAAGTCAACAGAGCTGTCATGGCTGAGCCCTCAAATCAATGATCCTCCAGAAAGGAATGTGGTAAAGAAATTAGTATTCTTGACTATATAAAGTAATATTTTTGGTAAAAGTTGAACACTAGAGCAAACCCCCAGACACTGTTATCCCCAGGCATGACCCTTCTTCAAAGAGTACTGACATTTCTGACATTTCTTAATTCACAAAACACTGCAGTGAACTGCAGGAGGGGGAGACCAAACACCACATCACAAATGGAAGGGGCTGGGTGCAAGCCCTGATCTCTGCAAGAGGGTGTGGGAGGTATTTCCTGGGTCAAATTCTCAGATATTCCTGGGAAACAGACCTTCCCTACATCACAGAAAGAAGCATCTTCTGCCCTGGCTGGCCTGACCTGGATGGACAAATCTGGAGATTTGTACCTGGTTAAGAAGTGCAGTCAAACCTTCCTGAGATCTCCTTCAGAAAAATGTCCTTGAAATGCAGAGTACAAGCTCTGGTACAGCATCACCTTAGACTACAATGATAACCCAGGGTGGGTTAAATTCCTATTCCATTGCTCCCATTTTGCCAGCACCTCAGAGGGTGCTGAGACCCCAGCACAGGGCGCCCACAGCAGCTGTGGCTGCCCCTGGATCCCTGCAAGTGTCCAAGGCCAGGCTGGATGGGGCTTCTACTTGTGACAGTGGAAGGTGTCCCTGCCCATGGCAGGGAGTGGAATGTGGGCTTTGAGGTCCCTTCCAGCCCAAACCATTCCATGATTCTGTGATTCTGTGATTCTGTGATTCAATTTTCCCAAATTTCAATACTCTTGCATTGCTGCAAACAGACATTTTCTGGTGCAAGGCTGTTCAATTGAGAGGCTCATAAGAGCACATCACACCCAGAGCTCCATTCCCACAGGTTTTGTGTCTTTGCTCAGAGGCCCAACACAAGACAATGGATTTTGATTTTTCCTGTTGAGAGAGTGGGCATTGCAAATTCTGCCCCAGTTTACTTACTGCCTCCCAAACTACAAACAAATCCAAGAATAATATCATTCATCTTCTTGAGAAAACAACTCCAAAGAATAAAGATCAGAAAAGCAAACACTGCAGCAGCTCAGAGCAAGGCTAAGAATTCTATTTGAAAATTTCATCAAAATGTTTTGGGACAAACAAGAACTTTTTGGGCAAAATTAAAACTTCTGCACAGAATGTTAATCTTTGCTTATTTTTTCCATTCCATCCTCGGCACAAGAATTCTGTTAGGTTTTGGCATCATTAACTGTCCAAAAAAGAAAAAGCAGCAGTGCTTCCTTTTCCCAGAGATATTCTTTCATCCAAATTCTGTAAGTTCACTGAAAATTGTTTTAAAGTGAGTGCTTGCTTTCAAGTTTAATTAATTGAAGAACAGACAATGAAAATACCCATGAGAATAGTAATAATTTCTCAAACCCAAACAAAGTTTTCGGAAGTGGAGATGCTAAACCAGAGCTGAGTATGGGTATGCCAGGCTGAGCTGGAAAAGGAATAGGAATAGGGACAGGGACAGGAATAGGGACAGGGACAGGGACAGGGACAAGGGGGTGATGTGGAGCCCATGGCTGTCCAGCTTTACATCCCACTTTGCTCCTGAACTCCTGGGTGAAGCCTCAGATGTGACCCACAAGGTTTCGGTGTGCTGATGCCCCAGGAGTTTGGGAAACCATTAATGCTGCTGGATTTGCTCTGTGGCTGTTCAGCAACACTCAGGAAAGGCCCTTTGTCCCCTAGGGATGTCCATAGGGATGAGAAGTGCAGCACAGGTCCTTGGTGGAGGTTTTTGGGGTACTTGGACACCCTTTGTGTCTTTGTGGATCCCTGTGGAGAGGACACAGGCAGGAACGTGGATCCAGCCAAGGAATTTGTTCTCACTCCTGGATGGCTTCTGGCTCTGGGCATGCTCGTGTGTCCACAGCTCTGTATGTGCACAGCTCGCTGCCAGTGAGGAGTCACCTCTGCAGGACTCAGATGAACCCAACCCTCCTGCTGCTCAGCTCTGCAGGGGCTGCCTGGTGACCTGGTGTGAATGTGTGGCAGCTGCCCATGAGGAACTCTGGGGTTGTGTTCTGGGGAGGTGCTGGGAAGCTCCAGCCATGTCATTACTGTCAGTCTGCCCCAGAGTGTGGAGATCAGAGCTCAGGCAGATTCCTCAGTGGAACAAAAGGGAGACCTGCTGCTTACAATGAGCTGGACCTGAGAAGTCTCAGAATCAGCAACCTGCTTGGACCACAGCACAGCAAGATGCACCTATCTGGAGCCAGGTAAATTAAAATTAGGAACAGGGAAGTGCCCAAATGAAGGCATTTCATGTGCAGCATGATGAGCAGGACTCCTTTGTGCCTTTGCAGCACTGAAGAGGGGACAAGGAACATGGGCTCAGTGACAGCTGCATTCCTGGCACCAAGGGATGGTTAATTGCTCCTCAGGGAGCTGCTGGCTCTTTCTGGAATAGATGTGCATTCTTTCTAATAAAAGCTGTGCATGTGGGGATTGCTAATTGCTATGGCTTTCAGACAGCTCTCTACTCTCTTCTGGAAGCAGAAGAGCTGAAGTTCTTGGCACAGAGTTGTTAGTAATTATATCAATTATACTAAACAAAAACCAACCCAACAGTTCTCTCCTTTCTTCAGTGTGTGACTCTGGCTCCATAAGTGTTTTGTGTTATGATTTATACCTGAGGTAATTGGGCCGATTAGTGGGTAAATGAGACAGCACAGGCTGGGGCTGGCTCCTCACCTTCCATGGAGATGTTTTAATCTTTATTTCGCCAAATCACTCAGTTGGTTTTCCTTGCAAGCTTTAACCCTTTGCTTGCTTGCAGAGGCAGACACCTCTGATGGAGCTGCTGGGTGGCTCAGGAGAGGGACTCATCCCACGCCTGCTGCCAAGCAGGGCTGTGGCTCTGGAGAGAGGATCACACACAGTGACTCCAGATGTCAGCATGGACAGGATTTCCAAGTGACTTCACGGGCTCAAGCAAGGCTCTGCAGAGCATTGGCTGTCTGTTGCATGCAGAAGGAGGTGATTTTAAGTGGGACATTCAAGAACAATAGCTTATGAAAACCAGCAGCTGCTGGAAGTCTGAGCTTCTGGCTTTAGAGCTGCATCTGCTGCTGAGAGTTACAGGGTGTTTATATGACTTCAACCTGACACTGACTCAAAAGTCCTAAAAGTGCCTGCAGTCACCTCAGACTTCACCCTATTTCCCCTTTTAGGGACTACAGGTGTAGTGAGAGATGGAGCTGCCTGGAGGAACATCCAAAGTCCACTGGTTCTGTTTCCCTCAGCAGATGGTCACATTTGTGCAGAGCCATGGGGAGAGGAGCAGCTCAGCACCAAATGTGAGGGTGCCTGAGCTTGCCAGTTGCTTCCTTTGCTGCTGCTGTGGGGTGACAGCTCTGGGGAGGCAGAAGAACCTTTGTGGGAGGGCAAAGGGAAGTGTTTCCTTGGGCAGGACATTTCCAGCTTTGTATGGAGTTCCAGGGCTAAGGGCCTAATGTGCTTTGGAAGAGCCCCTTCATTGCTTTGAATGTTGTCTGATAAATGCTTGAGGAGAAATCAGCTGCCTTCTTGCCAGGAGCAGTCCAGAGAGAATGGTGGGATCAGGAACACTTCCAGGCAAATAGGGAAGTCCTTTTATAAAGAGAAAAGGTCAAGAGTGGGAGATTCCTCCTTTCCAATGAGAAGAAGACAAGGGAATGCCACCAGTGCAGCCACTGGGGAGGTCTGGCCAGGGGTGGGGTATGTGCAGTCCTCAGTGCCGTGAGGTTTCTGTTAATCCTGAGCTACGATCTGAGATCGTGTGTTTTCTGTGTCACAGACCCAGCAGTTTCTAAGAAATGTCTTTACCCAAGAAATGCTTCCAGAGTGTTTCAGAGGATGTACAAATGCGTTTCCAAGCTGTTGGTAACATAACTGGCAGAATAACCAAAATAACCAGGGGATAATTAGAACAAGTCTCTCTGTTCCCTAACAGATGTAGTGCAAATCTCAGCCTATGACTGGCAGAAACAAATTTTCCCATATCTTACAATTTCCTTCTGGCTGTGAAGCATTTTCAGGGGGAGCTGCAGCCTGGAAACCAACAGAAATGCTCAGTACTATGCTGTCAGGAGATATCCCAAATTTTGCTGCTGTTTTTTCCTTCCTCACACACATCAGAGCCAGTAAGAGCTGTCTGTCTGCAGGTCTCAGCCACTCCTGTGCAGTAACTGGCCTGCAGCATAGACTGGGGTGTTCTCCACATCCCAGTCACCTCCAGCTGCAGCCCATCCTCACAGTATTTTTTGCAACATATTGGGCTATTATCTCCCTTGATAAAGCTGGAGGAGATGTGCCACTGAAGATCATATGCAGCACTGAGGGGTGCAGGGCTGGGCTGATCTCTCTCCAGACCAGGGAGCTCCTCTGTGGTTCTCTGTCCACAGCAGAACACGGGACATAAAGGAAGGACACTGTGGAGGGAGAGCTGTGGCCATTGAAGGTGTGAGGGCTGAGCCCACCCCTGCCACCCCACTCCTGAGACACAAGAGAGGAGCTCCTGTCTCCCTGGCCCAGCGTGCACGTGTGTCAGCTGAACAGAGCTGAGCTCACCAGAAATGTCTAATTGGTGCCTTCAGGCAATCGTGTCTCTCTTCCTGTCTGAGTTTATCTTGAAAGGCTCGATTGAGTTACCTCCTCTCCCATAATAGGATCTAAGTTCCTTGTAGTAACATAAGAAGGGGATGATGTCACTGCAGCTCAACTTCTCCAATAACTTACTAACGACTGGGGCCAACACCTCTGCTTCTTTCTCAGGCAAAGCTCCCAGACTGAGTCAGTACCTGGCTGCTGAGCTCCGGGGAATTGCTGTGCAAGGAGCTGAGGTGAGGGAGGATGGCTCTGGGGTCACCCTGCTCGAGGTCACTCTGTCCCCCAGTGCCACACTGCCCTGCGCCAGCTCCACTCGTGCTGCTCTCTGTGCCTTGCTCAGCCCTGGCACAAGGAGGGTCTGGGTCCCTGCCCAAAGAGCCCAGGGGAGGAGCAGGGCTCTTCCATCAACTGATACAACTGGGATAGGACAAAAGCAGCCAGGGACTGCAGTACTCACCTGGAAAGGGGAAAACTGGGTTAAATTTCTGCTTGCCTGTTTGTCTTTGCTGCCATAATGTATTGTAGATTCAGTGGGAGAATGGAGCTGTTGGAGTGGTCCCAGAGGAGGCCATGCTGAGGGCTGGAGCCCTTCTGCTCTGAGGACAGGCTGGGAGAGCTGGGGCTGCTCAGCCTGGAGAAGAGAAGGCTCTGGGGAGACCTCAGAGCTCCTTCTTGTGCCTAAAGGGGGACTATAACAAAGATGGGGACAGACTTTTTAGTAGGGTCTGTAACAATACCACAAGGGGTGATGGTTTTAAACTAAAATAGGGGAGATTCAGACTAGATATAAAGAAGGAATTTTTTACTATGAGATGGTGAAACACTAACACAGGCTGCTCAGAGAAGTGGTGGATGTCCCTTCCCTGGAAACATTCAGGGTTGGATGGGGCTCTGAGTGGCCTGGTGTGGTGGAAGATGTTCCTGCTCATTGCAGGGGATCAGACTAGATGACGTTTAAAGGCCACTTTCAACCCAAGGCATTCTATGATTCTGTGAATGCCACATTATTGCCTTGCAGGCCAGCTCCCACACCTGGGATCTCTGCTGTGCCACAGGAAGGCTCACAGCCCTCAAGCAAGACCCACAAGTGCTGCCTGGCTCCATTTCCAGCTGGAAACTTGTGAAAACCATCCCAGGCAGTGAGTGGAGGTTCAAGACACAAACATGTTTGCAGTTGGCTGTGGAACAGGACCTGATGAGAAAGTTTGCAGGGCTCTGTTTGGGCTGCAATGAGTCTTCACTCCTGACTCAATGGGGCATGTTTCTGTGGGAAGCTCTCCATGAGGGATGCTCAGGAAATGAAATCAGAGCAATACCCAGACTCCACACAAAGTGCCTTTGGTGTAGACAAGAGGGCTTTGTTATCCCCAGTTGCAAACACCTCCAAAACCCCTCAGGTCAGAACGGTACAAGAAGGATTGCCAAAATCTCTGTGCAGCTATAGAAACTGCTGAAAGCTGGGCAGCCGTGCCAGCTCCCCGACCAGCCTCTCCCTGGGCCCTGGCATTGCCCCCTTGGCCATGGTGCCAGGCTCAGGGAAATGGGGAAGGTGCAGGAAGCTGCTGGAGGCTGAGCAGAGAGGCTCAAAGGCTCACCAGGCAGTGGGACCTGCATATTTGCTGGGAAAAATGGTGTTTGTCAAGCATAAGGCAGCTGGAAAGAGAAGGGAGAGCAGCCCTTGGGACAGAAGGAACAGGACCTGCTGTACTATGGGGAGATCTCTGAACAGATCCAGGCACACTGGAGTGCAGGGCCCAGCTCTCAAAGAAACACACAGGGATGTTTGTGTGGGTCCAGAGGAGCCCATGGAGATGCTCTGAGGGCTGGAACCCCTCTGCTCTGGAGCCAGGCTGGGAGAGCTGGGAGTGCTCACCTGGACAGAAGAAGGTTCCAGGGAGAGCTCAGAGCCCCTTCCAGGGCCTAAAGAGGCTCAAGGAGAGCTGGAGAGGGACTGGGGACAAGGGATGGCATGACAGGACACAGGGAATGGCTTCCCACTGCCAGAGAGCAGGGACAGATGGGATATTGGGAAGGAATTCTTGGCTGTGAGGGTGGGCAGGCCCTGGCACAGGGTGCCCAGAGCAGCTGTGGCTGCCCCTGGATCCTTGGAAGTGTCCAAGGCCAGGCTGGATGGGGCTGGGAACACCCTGGGATAGTGGAAGTTGTCCCTGCACATGGCAGAGGGTGGAATGAGTTGAGCCTTAAGGTTTCTTTATACACAAACCATTCTGTGATTCCATGACTCTGTGATAGAAGTCAATTTAAGTATGTCCAATTCCTATCTCCAGTTTACCTGAAGCTTCTCTGTGGTTCATCAGGACTCAGCTTACACACCAATGCTTGAACACCTGGGACCCATCTTCCTTTGGCACTGGCATGTCTGTGGTATGGAACAACTGCTGTCTGTCATTTCTACTGAGTCATCACCAGGGACACACAGCATGCCCTGGGTGCTCATGTGGGTGAGTTAAGGTCCATGACATTACATGGGATATGCCATGACAAAGGTCAATGGAAACACATTGGAACTTACTTTATGACTTTATGAGGTAGGAGTGTGGATGTGAGCTGTGATTATTACTATTTCAGTGCTCACAGTGTGCCCAGGACACACACTGAGGGCAGCCAAGGCAGCATGTGCCTCTTCCTGAAAGCTCTTACAGCCTGAGCTGGGAAGTGAGTGTGTTTGAGAGGGGTATGAAGGTGGAGTCACGCTTCAGTGTTGGTCAGAGTCTCTTCTGAGGGACCTCTGCTTGTGGAAAGGTGGGCTCTGCACTCACTGCAGTGTGGGAAGAGAAAGGTGGAAACAACCTGCGGAGATATGTGACCACCAGTGGCCCTGCTGGATTGCCACAGTCAATGCAGAGAAGTTTGGAGGTGACAACAGTACCTGGTGGGCACAGCCAGGCAGGTACAGCCACTGCCAAGCTGCTGGACAAGCTCCAGACACCCACCTGTGCTGTGACCTCCTCACTGGCAGCACAAGTGGGAATTCTGGAGGTGCTGGGGCACGGCAAGGGAGTCCCTCACCATCACCCCCTCCCAAGTGTTGCCAATTACCAGCTCAATGAATGGGAAAATTACAAAGTGAAGTCTCAAGAGAGAAGCTGACATCATGGACATGCTGGCCCAGCTCAGGGTCATTGGGACCTGAATGACCTGCTCTCTGCACATTCCAGAAAAGGATTTCAAAAGAGAGGAAGCTGCTGCTTTTTACACATTGTGAGCACAGATGAGGCATCTGATGCAGTTGGGGCAATTTCTCTGTCTTGTGTTTACATACACCATCCTTGGAGGAGATACCAATTCATGCAGACATGTACTTTTCTGTATTATTTTCCAGTTCTTGACTGAAGTTTGCTGAACTTTTAGCTGTTAGCTTGGTAAACCACACAACACTCTTGTCTTTCTGGGAGATGAATCCTGGGATCCTTCACAGCATTGACACTTACAAGCATGAGATACATGCACATTGCCTTTCCATAAAGTTCACAGCAACTTATTGCTGAAAAAACAGCAAGAAATGAATGAAAAACAAATGCAGCAAGGATTTGTTGTGACACTGCTAAAGTGAACTGCTCCTTGAGGATGATACATTCAACAGCTTGTGTGTGGTCATTAAATCTTCCTCTCAAAAATGCCATTGAGACCATTGTACTGGGATAACCACATTGCACTTCATGTTTTTTTACTGCTAAGCAGAAAAGACTCTAATCTGACCAGCTGAGCTCCTCCTACTGACAGGAAAAATCCATGTCTGTGATGTACCCACTAGCCTTGCCTCCTTTCTGACTTGCTCCCGGAACAGTGGTTGCAAATTCAAATCCCTCCAGCTCTGGAGTGTAGAGAAATTCCTCCCTGCTTTGAGGGTAAGCTGCTCCTTGCATCTGTATTTTTGGGCAAGACAATCTCCTCTGACGGGTTTCCCTGAGGGCTACACAAATGTGTGCTGGGTCGTGTGCAGGGGGCTGGGGGGAGCAGAGATGCTCAGCTCTGCTTTGGTACCCCTGCTCTGATGGGCTGTGTCAGCTTGGGGGGCTGATTTTGCTGGATAAAAGTGAGAGGTGGGGACAGGGACATTTTACTTTTGCCTTCCAAGTGTCAGAAAACCACATCTCACCCAGCCTTATTCACACAGAACTTGAAACCAGTTTTTGGGTCTTTCTATTGCCAGAAGAGAAAGGCAGATTCCTCCAGAGAGTGTTTCATCCCCCAGAGAGGGCTCTGAGAGAACTGAGATGATTCACCCTCTACAGATGCTGATCATTTTCCACTGCTGCTGGGGTGAGGTAATATCTAGACAGCCACGGTCAGAGGAGACAAATCCACCTGGTCTGCCTGAGGGAGACGTGGGCACAGCAGAAACTCATCCAAGGTGAAGGAAGATTGTTGTGCAGTGAGGCCATGGTGGTGACTCAGAACTTGATCTCCTTCCTGGCAGTATTTTAGGATCCTCCACCATGAGGGAAGGATCCAGCACTCCAGTTACAGAAGAGGCACAAAGACACCAGTGCCCTGGTCCCAGGCACTCATCATCCCAACCACAAACCCAGCCCAGGCTTCTTTGTAGCTGTGCCAAGCACCAGCCTGGCTGATCCCCCTGCTGTCACCTGTGGGCTGCAGGGAAGCTGCTTCTAGCATAAACACAGTGACCAAGATACAGGTTTTGCCCCAGTAAAAGATAGTGATGCATATTCTGCCAAGTGGATTTACCAATGGCTTTTGGAAATACATCGTTGCTCTTCATTGCAGTAAAAATGGTTCTCAGAGGTACTGGGGAGCACACTCGAAACAGCAAGGGGAGATGAGCTGAATGGCAAACAAAGATGCTGGAATAGGAAATAAGGTCCAGCCATGCAGTTTGTTTCCCAGTCAGGGATAGTCTTGAACCCAGATCTGGGATTTGGATCAGGCCCATATATCAAACAGAGGAATGAGTCCAAAATCAGAATGTTGAACTGCATTTGTATTCTAATGCAACTTTTTCTCCTCAAACCTGGTCTGATCTTGCTAAGCTATTGTTGCCAGCCTTGGTGACAAACACAGATCTCCAGTGGCAGCTCAGACTGGGTGGAGGGAAGAGCTAGGGCACAGCAGGTTGGATGACAGCCATGGTACACAGAACCAGAAAAATCTTATCTGTTCAAAGCCTGTGCCAAAAACCAGTAACTCCTCTGAATTTGCTCTATCATTGATGAACCAAATTATGAGAAGTGGCCTCAGGAGAAGACATGAGTCCCTTCCAGGGACATCAGCCCACCTGAATCAAAATTGTATCATCTCTCCTTTGTCTGTGCACTGGCTCAAGAGCACAAGCCACGGGGCCACTGTGCCATTTTCAGGTGACTCCCAGGCTGTGCAAGCCATACCTGGGAAGAAGGATCATGGCAGTGCAGCCAGAGAGGCTCCTGCTTCCACACAGCTACAAGGAACACTAGCAGCAGCCAAACTTCAGCAAAGACTCATCACAATATGGCTACAGCAGTGCCTGAAAAGTAACTTCAATCCATCCAGATGTGTGTCACATCTGCCTGCAGTATTCACTTGAATGTGGTAAATGTCTGCTCTTGGACTGTCCCAGACTATCTCCTTTGTAGAAATACTATTAAAGCTTGAATTGCCAAAATGGAGATCAGACTTCTGAAAACAGGAGTGGGGACAAAACTCCACTGACTTGGTTGTGCTGCTGTCCAGAGCTGGCTGCTGGGAAGAGGGGCCTTGGGGAAAAGGGGATTTCAAAGATGGGACAGGGAGGTTTTGAGCAGCCTGTGTCCTCTCAAGTGGAAGGACAGCATGCTGCTGATGCTGTGACACACATGCTGGGCTCCTTTTCCTGTGCAGGAATGCTTCCTGCTGCAGACCTGTCCATAAGAGGGGAAATCCAAAGTCCTGTGTGCTCAGCAGCAGCAATCACCAGGGAAACACTTGCAGTCACTTCGCTTTAGTCCATCATCATCCACTCCATCAGAGCTACCTCACTGCTCTTCCATGGCCTCCTTTTCCTTGTGCTCCAGATTTCTGCAGCCAGTAAATCAGAGCTGAGGTGGTCTTGCCACAAGACAGCTCCTATGCCAACAGCCTGTAAGTCACTGCTATTTGTATGACTTTATAGGTATCTGGTTTTGATAGCTTTTATCCTCTAAACAACCAATGGAAACAACACCTTCTCAAAACCTCACAGCATCACGTGTGAGCTACAGAGAAGAATATTGCTGTGAACAGCAAACTGTCAAATCTCAAGCAGATCAAAGAAGTGAAATGAGGAATGAACTGACTGAGCTCTTCAGGCCATGTTGATTCCAAAGGAATTTTTTTCTTCCTTCTGCCATAAGAATTTATATGCTTGTGAGAATCTGATCTGGTGGGAAGAGCCTCCCTCCTTTGTCTACATCAAAGTCCACATGTTCTCAAATTGCTATAAGTCATTTTTTGCATTTTAATCTCTGGCCATATGTATGAAAATAATTACCTGCCTTAAGGGACAGGGGATGAAGCAGTGTTTATTGCATTTCCACAGGAGTCCAAATGGCGGCAAACTATTGGGATGGAGGAAGTGGATTGTTTTAGTTAGAGGTACAATTAACCTGTATGCAGGGAGTTACATGTCAGGCTGATTAACACTTATTGATTATGGGTCAATTACAGCTGGAGTGAAATCAGAATATAATGGGAAATTAGCAAACAGGAAAATGATTTCAGTATTTTTAAGAACAACGTCTATGGCACAGTTTCTCCTCCAGATTGCATCCCCTCAGCTTGTGAAGGTTGGATGAGCAGAGGACAGCACTGCTGTCATACAGGGGTCAGAAAGGAGAAGGTGCCATTGGTGGGGATGGTGCTGGTGGGACCAGAGTGTTCCTCAGGGAGACTGTGGCTGATTTCAGCTGGGAGCAGCAGTTTGTGGCAGAGTGGCAGCAGAATTCTGCAAATATTCCAGAGGGATGCAAGACTGTGATGGAGGAAGGGGAACTAAAATGAGAGCAAGGACAGGATGGCAGGGAATGAGGCCTGCTGGGCTGTTGGATGCTGGTACTGACAGTGGCTACCTCTGCACTTGGTGCATTAGCCACAGGGTAGCAGAGTGTGCTTGGCTGTAGGGGACTGACACATGCTGGCATGGAGAGAAGCAGTTATTCTTCTGCACACAGGAGGAGTTGCCAAGAGACAGAAGATGGATGCAGACCACAGGTTGTTTCTCTGGATGCCACCAAGCCAACAGCAAGACAGTCAATCCTTGTGGGACACCTCAGTGATACCAGAATGACCCAAAGGCTTGCACCCAAGTATGTGCCAGCAGAATGGAGCATCTTGCCAGGGACCCGAGAGAAAAGCCAAAGTGCAGTGTGCAAAGGGGCAAGGGCAGCTCGATCTCATGGATCTTGAGGCTTTAACTCTTCTGCCTGGCACTAAATCCTCCCTTCCCCCACCAGGCTGATGTAGACAACACTCACTCTGAAGAGCCAGACACATGCTAAGCACCTTCCCAAAATGCTGATCCGCAAGAAACTCCCCAAAAAAGCTTTCCATAGGCAAAAAAAGAAAAACCAGGAGTTTCTCTTGATCTCTTAATCCACCAGGTTTCTTTTCTCTCTGCTTTCTCTACCTCGACAAACTTGGTAATTATAATTTATAGCACCTGCTCACTTTGAAATACCTTGGACTCTTTCTGCCTGGCAGAGGAACAGACACAGTGCCCATCTGCTTTAGGTAAGTGCTCACAAACCACAAAGTCGTTAATTAGACTGACACACGACTCTTCCAGAATGCACATGGTGTGTTCCTGCACCTATAAACCAGCAGCAGGCAGATCCTCTGCCAGGGGATCACAACTGGATCCGAGCATTACGTAAGGCCTTGGCTCCCCTTGCAGGGCTCAGAGCGTTGCCATCAGGTGTGCGTGTTCTTTCTAATCCTCCCAGCAGCCTTCCCAACATGCTGCCCGGATAAATCAAGCCTGCTGGGAAGCAGCTCCCTCATTCTTGGTAGGAGGCTCAGTCTCCAGAACTTGGACTTTTCCTTTGAAATCCAAATTAATCTTTGTATTCATCTAGAGAAACCTGCCAAGGTCTCCTTCCTGACAGCTGGGGCTGCAGACAGTGATGCCTCCACATCCTGGAGCTGACAGGGAGCAGGGCAGGTCTGGTTCTGGTCTGGGAGGACCTGGTGGGGGTTTTTGTAAGCACAGGGGTGTCTGATGTGGATGGGGCTGTCTGAGTAGGTTTGATGCTTGCCCCCTCAGGCTGGCTGACATCCATGGGCAGAGTGAACCATGTCACCTCTGGCTAGGGAAAGCCAGACCCTTTCAGGAGGGATGGTGCAGACCACAGGAGGTCCCTGGTGGCCAGTGGTTGGTGATACCCAGTGATCCAACCTGGAGCAGCCAAACTTTGGGTCGGCACACGGGGTGATGGGCAGTGGGCATCCTAGACCTACAAATGCCCTTTTGGCACAGAGTTATGTTGGATGAATGGAAACCTCCTCCTGGCTGGCCACTATTCACAGCACCTGTGTGAGAGTCTGCAGGAGGAAGCCCTCTTACTGTGTTTGATATGTTATCTGCCAGAACTCAGGACTGCATCTTCCTTGGTTAGGAAAGATATGGGGGGATCACATGGGGCAATGGAAATATCCAAGAGAAAGGATCCAAAGGGGAACACTCTGACTCCCCCATCTCACTGGAACTTGCCTGAACCATTTTTTTCTGGCTTGCTGTCTGTCCAGTGAAGGATCTTCAGTAACTTGGGCTCCCAAGGAGCCAGTGTGCCTCATCTAGAGTAGTTAAAATTAGTGTTCTCCCAGTGCTGGTTCCACAGCATATCTTTTGTGGGGGACACCATATCTGCCATGAAAAATTCTGTACACCTGAAGTTCCTGGATTGGCAGCTTTGGGAAAGCTCCTTACCTGAACACAGGTCCTCATCAGAAGGCAAGAAGAGGGGGAGGCCCATGGAAGCAGTGCAGTGTAAGCGTGGTCTTTGTGATACCTGTGTTTCTCCTTTTTTATCTGGTCTTTTAGAGACAGATGTGAGCAGGACCCAGGTACAGAGAGCAAGCTGGAGCCCTGTGCTCATGGTGCCACAAAGCCAGAGGGTGAAAGGCAAGGGGGGTTCGTGTGCAATGCAAAAGGGCCCCAGGCTTCCCTGGGGTTAAGGCACTCTGGAGCAGAGAGTTCAGCTCTGACTGTGCCCCTGACTCTGATCATTGTGGACAGGGCACTCCCACCTCAACATGCATCAGCACCTGATAAAAAGGAGGAATGGCTTTCCTTCTGCCCTCTGAGTGACAGCATTTATTGAAGTTTCCTCCTGCCTGGCCTCCCCTCTCCTGGAGCACGTGTGTAAAGCTGATGTCCTGCTGTCAGGGACTCCCAAACTCCCTGTCTCAGTGCATGCATCCTGCAGAGCCTGAGGAGCACCTGCTGCCTGCTCTGCCCAGCACTCTCAGACAGCAAGCAGAGGGACCTCAGCACGTCTCTGGATATCCCAGGCTCCAAGCCAAGCTTGGACCCCAGCAGTGCTGCAAAGGGACCCTGCAGTTCAATCCCAAGTGCCACCGAAGCTTGAATGATGTGTCCTATCTCATCCTCTCTAAATGTCCAGAAGCCAAGACAGCTGCCACATCTGGAGACAGCTGGACTTCACTGACACAGTTTTTTGCTACATTTCAAATCTAACTTTGTGCTGTGCAGGCAGTGAATGCCAGCCTCTCTCTGTCCCACAGTGGCTAGAACATCCCCTTCTGTCCCATTTGTTTGGCCACCTCAACTCTTGAACTGATTGTCAAGTTTTTCTGATAGAACATAACTGAAAACAATTGTTCTCAGTCTCCACTTAGTTTTGTGCTTCTGTTGTAATCCTGAGAGAAGACTTGTGCATTGAGAAGTCTGTCTTTCCTCTCCTGGGTCAGTTTGTCCCTAAGGGATCCACACTTCCCTTCAAATCCTGCCTGAATCCCAGAACGACAAACTAGGACACCAAATGTAAACACCTGAAAGAGCAAGAAAATAACCAACACACAATCCTTTTCTGTCTGCTACTGGTTCCACCCTACTCCTGTTGGCTCCCATTTTCACCCCCTTCCCAGCTGTCCTGCTGGCTTAGGATGTGTTGCCAACATGCAAACAGAGAGTTAATATTTCACCAAGTGCCACACAAATCTGGCAACTCATGGACTGTCATGATGAACCATAAAGCCACTTCCCCTTCTGAATGGAAAAAAAGAGTCTCTGAGCAGCACAAACACACTGGGACTCAGATGGCCTGACTGGTGATCCTTGAAAACCTTGCTGTGGGTGAGCTATAGGTGTTCCAGGCTGGCGAATTTTTTGGCAATGGATACACAGGAGTCTCATAAACTTCTGGAAAATGACTCAGATATTTGAAAAAGAGGGGAAAAAATCACTCTAATGCAGACCTGCATGGAGTCTCTTGGTCTGAGGTGAGCAGCCACATTTGGAGAAGCCATGGCAGCACCAGAAGAAACCAAGCAGAGCATCTCAGCCCTGTATTCCTCCTCAGACACAGTGCTGTCCCTGCTGTGCCACTCCTATTGGGTGGAGAGCATCTCTGGAAATGAGTGAGAAGGAGAACTGCAGGACTCTGCAAGCACAGGATGAGACCCAGGATTCTCTCCAGGTCATGCTTGCCCCAGTGTGAGGCACAGCAGAGCCTTGTATCACACTGTGTGTGCTCAGAAATGTCCCCATGCACCCCGAGCAGGGCTGTGTCACCAGACCTGGTTCTTGGGACTTCACCCAGCCCAAGGGTCTCTGCTGTGCAGCTTCTGTGGGAAGAGGAGAAAGCTGCTCTCTACAGCTCCTGAAAGGAGATTATAGGGAGGTGGGGGTCAGACTATTTTCTGTGTCTCAAGTGATAGGACAAGAGGAAATGGCCCTAAGCTACTCCAGGGGAGATTCAGATTAGACATTAGAAATTATTTTTTCATTGAAAGAGTGGTCAGACATTGGCATAAGCTGCCCAGGGAGGTGGTGCAGTCATTGTCTCTGGAGGTGTTCAAGAGGTGTCTGGATGTGGCACTCAGGGAGGTGGTGTAGGGGTCAATAGGGTAGTGCTGGGTTGATGTCTGAAATTAAGTGACCTTGATCTCTTCCAACCCCGATGATTCTGTGGTTATATGAAAGTGCAAATCATCATCTTTGTCTGCCCGTGCCCTCCACACTTTAAAGAAGTCAGGCTCAAGACAGAAAAAGAGTTTGGTGTGGTCCTGATGTGAGGCAGAGCTGGTTTGTGCCTGTCCCTGGGAGAACAACCATCCTGTGGAATACCCATCCTGGAGAACAGCTCCCTCCTGTCCCCTGTGTGCTGAGGGCAGGTTTCACTGCAGCCTGGGGGTGATCTCTGCTCAGGATCCTTCTGAGAAGCAATTTTTGCCCTTCCTTTAACCATGTCTGACAGGGAAGAGTTCTCCATTGCATGGAACACTTGTGAAACTTCTGCTTCCAGAAGAGACTACCCCCAGCTGGTTGAAGAGCCCAGCCTCAGGGGCACACATGGAAAAGTGACAGCTGGGGACATGACTGATCTCCTACAGCTTTATCCAGAGCTCTAATAAGCACAGACAGAATGGGATGGGTGAGGTGGGTTCACTGATGTGAGACCTACAGAAGTTACTCATGTTTTGCTCCTTGCTTTTTGTTACAGAAATCTTTCCTGGAGCTCTTCATCTCACCGGCACAGGGTGCCCAGAGAAGCTGTGGCTGCCCTGTCCCTGGAAGTGTTCAAGGCCAGGCTGAACTGGACCTGGAGCAATGTGGCCTGGTGCAAAGTGCCCATGGCAGGGGGCTGGAATGAGATGAACTTTAAGGTCCCAACAGATCTGCTACAGAGAGTTGTGCTGTTCCCAATACGCATCTCTTTTTTTTTTTTTATACACTCTGCTAGTTCTCAAATGGGCCTCCCAAAAAGGAGTTGATCAGTCATCTGTGTAAATCTGACAGGACAAGAGGAAATGGCCTCAGGCTGTGCCAGAGGAGATTAAGGTTGGGCATCAAGAAGAATTTCTTCAGTGAGAGGGTTTTTAGGCACTGGAAGGGGCTGACCAGAGAGGTGGCATGGGAGATGCAGGCTGAGGGGGCAGGGGTGTTCCTGGGGCAGTGACCTTCCATGTCATGCTACCCTTGCAAGAGAAGTCACCTAATCTCAAAATCCCTGGAGTGGGGGGGGTCTTGACTCTGGCACTGGTGGTGATGTCAATACAATTTAATAATAACCACAACCATGTGCCAATGATGTTTCAACAACAGAAGTTTCAAATCTCTTCTGGCAGAAGGAACATTCATATCCTGCACAACCAACACTCCCATTGCAAATTAATATTTAAATTAATATTTACAGAAACTCCTACTGGGTACTGGGAGGGCCACACAGGGAGAACTGTGCCCAGTTTTGGGGTGCCCAGTGTAAGAAGGACGAAGAGGGATGAGACAGGTCCAGTGCAGAGCTAGTGGCTGAGTCAGGGTCCCAGAGCATTTGCCTCATGAGTAGAGGTGGAAGGAGCAGGGTTGGTTTCACTTAGCAGAGAAGGGGCTGAGAGGAGAACTGCCAGAGACCCACAACCAAAGATGATGGAGCCAAGCCCTTCAGGGTGGTTCCAGGTGATCAAACAAAGAGTAATGGCCACAAATTGCCTTCCAGGAGTTTTAGATTGGACTTGAGAAAAAAGATTCTTGCCCAGGAAGAGCAGCCCCAGGCTACCAGCACGAGGGGAATCTCTGTGCTTGGATAGACAAAGCTGAAACTGCCCCCCTGAGTATTTGGGATTGTCCTGCTCCAAGCAGGAGACTCCCAGAAACTGCTCCCAGCTAACATTCCTATGATAAAAGGGCTGTGTAAGACTAGGACTGAAGTTAAGGATTAAGGGATAAAGTCAGATTTTCAGTGGTTCAGCCCAGTTCAGAACACTCTTACAAGCTTCAGCTGTGCTCCCTGCACCAAACACACCTTCCCTGAATTCACTGGCACTCCCAGGTCTCAACTGTGCCCATACTCAGCAAAACAGCAGAATTCCAGAGTTGTGTGATTTTTAAGGAACACAGGAGCAAAAACCTGCTGTGGATATAGCTCCTTTAAAGGAAAAACACAATCACAGCCTCAGCTGCTTCCCAGGGCTGAATTGCTAAAGGTCTTTAAAGTAGTTCTACCCTGACACAATTATCCTCCATTTGGGTAACACAGCCCAAGTTGCACTTTGACAGCCACAGTGTCCTCTGTGCTCGCTGGCAGGTCCCTTCCCCACTGTGGTCTGCAGTGCAGAGGACAGAGACTCTCTGGGTGGATATTTTCCAATGTTCCTTGAAATATGCATTGGCTCTGGTGGCCTTTTCATCACAATGCACACATGGGGAGCTGTAATTTCAACATCCTCTACCAAGACAGTGTTTCTTCCTTGAAAACTGCTCTCCCCTCCCTTCCACTCTAAGTGACAGTCATCTTTGCATAAATTGGAAAAGAAAAGGAAGAAGGAACAGAACATCCTTGACAAAGGAACTAATGACTAAAATGCTGGGAAGCCTGGGGTCCCCAAGGGACTGAGCAGCTCACAGCATTGATTTTTAATGACTTACAGAGATTGGAGATTTGGAAGATCTCTCAGTGCCTCTGCAGGGATGCGGCTCAGCTGATTGTTCTGCAACATCCTATAATTAGAAAAAAGAAAACTTTGTTAAAAACCCAACAACAACAGCCTGACACGAAATGGAGGATGTTGCTGCTTGTTTCTGAAGTTGTTCAGGGCTCTTGCTGGAAAGCTGGAGTGGTTGGAAAGCACCACGTTGGCAGCCAGGGCAGGTGAGCTGCAGCCCAGTGTGGCCCAGGACGTGCAGCAGAAGGGCCAAGGGGTGAGTTTGGTGCTGCAGTGGGGGTGCACTGGGAGAGTGTCACCACGAAGGGGGCTCTGCCCTGCAGACACACATCTGTCACCCCAGACTGACACCAGTGCTCTGAGCCAGGCTGTCCCACACTGAGCCTGGAGTCAGGCATGCTTTGCCCATGTGTGCCAGGGATTCCCTCCAGAGGGGATGGAAACCACCCCTGGGCAGCTTTCCTATCCCACTGAGGAGCAGCTGCAGGCACAGTGGGTGAGGAGCCACTCACAGCTGTTTGCTCAGGACCTTGCAGCCCTGGCACCACTGGAATTGGAACTGCTGTGGAAAAAACCAAATCAGAGACTCCAGAGACAGCAGGTGCCTGGGGCTGTTGGGCTGAGCAGGCAGGACCAGGAGGAGCCCTCAGAGATGGAAGTGAGTGTAGGGCATGGAGAAGGGCTGTGGACATGGAGACACCTACACAGGTGATGGGAAAGGAAGAGACAAAGGCGTCACTGCACCCAGGGGTGGCTGTCTGAACAACTCTAGGGATGGAGACAGAGTGAGAACCACACTCCAGGGGGTGTTTCAGACCTGGTCAGACACAATCCTCTCTCACTGACCTTCTGGAGCACCACACATCTGAGTTTACTGGTGCCATCATCTCAGCATCTCTGCAAAGGCTGTTTTTGACTCTGGACATGCCTCTGTCCTGAACCTACTTGTTCCTTCCAGAACTGGGACATCACTGACACATGCTTCCCTGGATAACAGACACATCCCAGCAAAGTAGCTGGGCCAGGGGAAGTGCCTAAAAGAGGAAAGTTTTACATATCTGAGGTTACTCTTTACAAAACCTTCTAAAAGTTATTGGAGATGGCATGAAAAAAGAAATGGTGCTTAAGGTCTTATCATAATTTACTGCCAGTATCAAAGGAGCAGGGCATGGCCTCAGTGGTGAGGGGCAGCTCAAAGAGCACAGACATCCAGGTGGGTAAATGTCCCATGAGGATCAGCACAACCTCTGGGGCTGAACATGGAGAGATACAGAGTGGGACTTCAGAAAATGCTTTCAGGGTTTTGGTGGGACAGACATTGAATCTCAGTGGCTCTCTGAAATCTGAGCCGGGTGTTTAGTGCTGATCATTGGAAGTATCTGAAGTCAGTACTAAAGCAAAGCCCATTGTCACACTTCTGCTGGATCCTGCTGCCTAGCATTTATTACAAGTCCCTTCTCTAACCAGTAAAACAGACTGAGAGACTTTCCAGACCACCATCAGCATGGACTGGTTCCAAAATGAGGACATTTTGGTGCAGACAAACAATATTTAAGGAAGATGCTTCAGAGACCTCGAAAACCACTGGAGTGGTGGACAATGCTGTTTTTCACAGCAGCAGGGCAGCTAGAGAAGTTTTCAGACGCTGGGACTGGGACAAGAACCAGTGCTTCTTCACATTGCACATAATGAATCCAATAACTCATCATCAGAGCATGACACAGAGAAACCAGAAACCAATTCCAAACAGAGTTTGATAATATTCTAGGGACAAGGCCATCCTGGTATTAAACAAGGAATTCTTCATTCAGCCTCAAGCTCAGGAAAGCTCCAGCTTTTCTTACAGGTTTTAGCAGAAGACATATTGCATTTTTCCCTGGGTGTCCCAGGATGGCTTCTCTTACAGTCTGGTATCAAGGACAACCCCCATCAGTCCCTACTCACTGCAGTCAATCCTTACACATCTCATCAAACCACCCTTGCATATTACTTGTTTTTTCATAAACAACATACAACATGGTTTTGGGAAGAGCTCAAATAATTGTACCAAAACCTGGGGGATGATGCCAGGGAAAGCCTTGCACACCTTTGGGATTACACCTCCTCTCTGTGGCACCTGGTTCCTGGGGCTGCCCCATACCAGGGTGCCCGGGCAATGCTATAACAGGAGGATGGCAAAGGGTTCAGAGCACAGCAAGGCATCTGAAAAGCTGGGACAGGGCTACTGGGTCCCTCTCTGTCTAAGTTGTGGCATTTTGCCCTTTGGGGTGCTGCTGTTGTATAAGAAGGGGTGTCTTGGGTTGCAAAGCAGGATGTGACCAAAAGTCTGCATTCTATCACCATCTGTTAAAAAAAACAGGTGGGGCAGTGATCCTTATCTCTGTGGGAGATATTCTCTGCTAATGGGCCATGTTAAACCAGGTGGGGCAGTGTTCATCTTTTCCACAACCCATCCTCCCTCCAGGAGATATCTCCTGTTAATGGGCCATTGAGTCCCAGTGCATGACTGATAAAATTCCATCATCCCATTGGGAGATGCTCCACCCAGGGGGAGGAGCCAAACATTTCCTACCCAGAAAAAATCTGAGATTTGGAACATCAGAGCAGCCTTTTCCCACTGGATTCCAGAGGAAAACCAGACCTTTCCACATCATCACTGGACCTTCAGAGGAAAACTGCACCTTCTACAGGAGCACTGCTCCAACAGAACCACATCTGTCACTGCAGGAGGATGCAGCCACCATTTAATGGGACTGCCACCAACACCCTGACTGACTGATGGGGGGTCAGGTTGGATTCTGACTCTGTCAGTGTTTTGGGTTTCGTTTTTTTTTTTGTAATGCTGTATTTCTATTTAAATTTTTCCTAGTAAAGAACTGCTATTCCTATTCCCATATCTTTGTCTGAGCGCCCCTTAATTTCAAAATTATAATAATTTGGAAGGAGGGGGTTTACATTTTCCATTTCAAAAGAGGCTCCTGCCTTTCTTGGCAGACACTTGTCTTTCAAACCAAGACAAGAGGGAAGAAAATGCTGCAGCTCCCTGAGGAGAGCACCCAGAGCAGGAGGCCTGGGCTCCAGACCATCTCCAAGGATGCAGATATCCTTACATCCTTGGATACACTCTGCTTCAAGAGGTCACTGCACCATTTATGTCAACAGCATTGAAAAGATGGAACAACTCGGCAAACCAGCCATCTGTCATCTCCTGATGACATTGTCCTGAAAGCCAGGGGCAGACACTGTCCCTTCCCTTTACTCATGCTCCCCCGGGACAGGAAGCTGCTTTCCAGGGTGTGAGCAGGGATGGTGGTGCAGGGATCTGCATGGAACCCAGGCCTGCTGCAGGGTGACACAGATGGTCTGTGGAGCTGGACCTCAGTCCACAAGATAACAGCAACCCTGAGATCCCAGATCACAGTGGCGTCAGCCTTTGTCTGTCAGCATCTGTCTATTCCTGCCTCTCCATCAGCTCCTGCCTTCAAACAAAATCCTAGGATTTCATTGGCTTTCCTACAGCAAGGTGCTGCTTCACAGCAGCTTGGAGACAGCCTTAGTCAGAGCTCAAATTCTTGTGCCCATGGAGCCATCCTGCTCTAGCTGATGTGACTTCTCAGTGGCTGAGTCTAATTTTCTTAGGATTTATTTAGGGTGCCCAGAGCAGCTGCGGCTGCCCCTGGATCCCTGCCAGTGTCCAAGGCCAGGTTTGGCACTTGGAGCAACCTGGGGTAGTGGAAGGTGTCCCTGCCCATGGCAGGGGGTGGAATGAGATGGTCCCTAAGCTCGCTTCAAATCCAAACCATTTTGTGATTCTATGACCTTGCTGGTCGATGAGCCAACTTCTGGACAAGCTGAGGACATTGATGAACATGACAAGCAAAGACTGTCCAGAGCAGCAAGGATTCAAACCAAGTGTGGATGGAGCACTGTCACCTTGCTTGGCACTGTTCAGGTGATACCTGGGCTTGCAGACACTGGCAGATGTGGACACACCACCTGCTACCCACAGCAGTCTGACTGGAACCAGAATAAATCACAGCTCCTCAGAGGCTGGGTTTCATTTTCAGAAGCAGGAGGATTGTTTTTTGGCAGGGACCACGGCTGAACGACCAGAAAAATGTTGGGATCAGGTCCCATCACACCAGGATCCTTGCACAAGAGAGTCTCAGCAGACACACAGCCCTCAGAGGTACAGGCCTGTGCATGAAAAAGTGTCCCCATCCTGGGAGGCTGAAGTGACTCAGCCAGCACAGTCAAAGGGCTGTTATTGCTGGAGGCAACATCCCTGGAGCACATGCATGGGGATTAAAGACATTCCAACCTCTGCACGTTCCTCTTCCCTCCTAATGGGAGTGTCTCTTGGATGTGCCACACCATTCCCTTTGTCTCAAAGCCATTTCTGTACTGCACAGGCTCAGGGCTGGCCAAGAGGTAAAGTCTGTCTAGGGATTTCTGAAGTGTCCCAAACCACCTCCAAACCTGCCGTGCTGGGGCAGCGTGGCTTTTTTGGTGATGTTTGTTGATGTGTGTTGACACACCAGGCGAGCCAGCAGCTGTCCTGGGCCACAGCAGGCACTGTGGTCACTGCTCAGGAGGAGAAGAGGAGGGATGATGAGGTGGCCATTGGGCAGGGCCCATCCAGGGGATGTGGCATGTGCTGGACAAGGCCACTCTTGTCAGGCTCCGTCCAGCCCACCTGTTATGAGAATGAACCAAGGGCAGAGCTGGGCAGCGCTGGGCAGAGCTGGGCAGAGCTGGGCAGCGCTGGGCAGAGCT
>VWZS01004056.1:610250-638922 GCA_013397075.1 Rhabdornis inornatus
GTGCTGGGCAGAGCTGGGCTGTGCTGGGCAGTGCTGGGCTGTGCTGGGCTGTGCTGGGCAGTGCTGGGCAGCGCTGGGCTGGGCTGGGCAGTGCTGGGCAGCGCTGGGCAGTGTTGGGCAGTGCTGGGCTGTGCTGGGCTGTGCTGGGCAGTGCTGGGCTGTGCTGGGCAGAGCTGGGCTGTGCTGGGCAGTGCTGGGCTGCACTGGGCAGTACTCACAGCCCGGGCTGTGCAGGCAGGTTGGGCAGCACGGGGTCTGCACACTCACTCAGGCTGGTTGGGGCTTGCTGAGGAATGGAGTGGCAGGGTGGGCCTGCTGTGGGTGCAGGGTCTGCAGCCAAGAGGATGCACCCAGGCATTTTGCCCTCCACATTTTAGGGTGAGGTTGTGGTTGCACTTGGAGTCTTTCCCTGTGGAGTTTGGTGTGGGATTCCTTCTTGGCTAGTAAGCAGTGCCGCTGCTGCAGCATGTTCAGCCAGGAGTCAGAGCAGGGGCAATCCTGGCTGTGCAGGATACCTGTGCAAGCCTGGGATGCCTGGGAAACTGTGGCAGCACAAGTCAGCCCCATGGCCAGCTGGAATGGAAGCTTCCCAGCTGATGGAGCTCCAGCCAGGACACTTGGAGGTGAGAGGCATCCAGGCAGCTCATGAGGAGGTCTGGAAGGATAGAAAAGTTTCCAGTTTTCCAGGTACTCTCATTGAGCAGCATATTCTGCCACCCTGGAAAGCCCCAAGACTGGGAGAGCATGGACCAAAGAGTTAATTTTGCAAGAGAAGGAGTTTGCAGAGGGGTCAGAACAGCCTGTGGAGTGGCTTCCAATGATCCTGGCAATGGAAATTGCACTGAGGAGCATCAACCTCCGTGGAGAGATGTGGGTGCACCGTGCTGCAGAGCAGCCCCCTGGGAGAGGGGCACTGCCAAAGTCTCTGCTATGGGATGGACCTGCCAGTGGAGAAAACCTCTGAGCACCAGCTACTGCTGCTGAGCATCCACCCCTGTCACCACCTTGTCTGAGGGGGCTGAGGAGCCACATCTCACCTTGCCCAGCTGGCTCCAGGCTCCATGCATGAGGATCTCAGCATATCCCAGCAAATCTGTGGAACCATGTTTTGTTGTAGTGGGGCAGCTTGGCTCTTCCCCTGCTCTCTTCCAAGTCTCCACACACCTGCTTCCCTGGGTGTACCCCTGCATGGTTTCTGCACAGGCCTATCTTCATGGCCACTTTCCAGGTGGTTTTTTGTGTAGAGAAGCAGCCAGAGGGGGCAGAGCCAAGAATCTGGTCCAGGTTCCAGTACCTCTGGGATTCACTCCGAGGGCAGGGAGAGGACCATCTGCACAGGCGGGTTTGTGGAGGAATTCCCAGGGTGTTTCCCATCCTTTTTTTAAACATAAACTAATTCTCTGGAAAGACTGGGAAAGCACCAGGCCCCTTGACAGCCCAAGAAGCATGTGAGAGTTTACTTGTGGACCTGCACATGATTGCAATTAGCCCTAGGGCTGTAGTACAGTAAAATTAAACTAGGAAAATTGTTTCCATCCTCAGATATCAGCGTGTCTCCTCAGGGGACACCCCTGTCACCAGAGGTAAGATCTTTGACCCTGCTGTGAGTCAGCTCCTGAATACCCCCAGGTTTAAGCTGGTCATGTTTGGGGCAGCCATTCCCAATTAGAGCCACGCCTGTCACCTGTCAAACCTCAGCCAGCCTGTGACACAGCATCCATAGCTATAAAAACAATGTCCTCCATATCCCTGTTGCCATCTACTCCAAAACCTGCTATTCCTTGTCTTCATGTATGGAGAATATGTATTTCCTTACTTATTGCAGCAGCAGCCTGTCCTGGAAGATTTGTGCCCATCCTCATTCCCCTCTCCTCCAGGTTAAGTGACCTCTGTCGACTCATTGTTTATCTCCAGGCCCCCAGTCATTCTCACTGGGCTGGACCCAGGGTTTTATCTCCCCAGGACACCTTGGCTGCAGAAACAAATCCATGTGCAGGACCAGGAGCCCCAGAGGTTGTGCTGGTCCTTGTGGAACAGTTGCCCACCTGGATGAGGTTTCCCATCCCACTGGGCTGCAGAGAATCCCATCCCAACCCACGGGATCCATCACTGGGGCTCTCACACCCCTTGCACAGCATGGAAGGAGAAGCACAGTCCATGGTTATGGACTGGCAGGGCACATTCACAGCAGCCACATGTCCTGTGCTCCTGTGACCCACAGTGCAGCACTAACTGTCCAACCAGAAACTATTACCTGAAATCATGGAGAAGAAAGAAGAAGACAGAAACAAACAACACCCAAAATCCTCCATCTTGTCCCATAGCTATTACTATATTCTAAAAACCCCAATTTTAAAACCCTTCACCATGTGAAAGCACACACTTCTATTTTAACTACACACCCATGACTAACTCCATCACTCAAATTTGGAAGTCTTCTCCAAGGCCTCAGGTCAAGAGCAGTGTTCTCCTGGGGGTCAGTGTCAGAAAGCACAGAAAGCTCAAAAATCCCAGGTTTCTGGGATCCCACACTGTGTGGGTGACACTCATCTCAGAGGGGTCCCATGAGCCTGGCAGTGTGTCCCCCATGGGAACAGGCTCTGGGTGCAGCAGCAAGGCAGCTCCTGGTGCTCCCTGCTCCTGACCCATGACCATGGCCAGCAGGAGGGGAGAAGGTCCCCCAGGCAAGGCAAGAGGGAAATGAGAGCAGCAGGGTGGTGTGAGTGGGGTACAACAGAGGAGCTGAGGGCAGGCACCTGGGATTGTCAGAGTGCCAGGGGATGGGAGTGCCCCTTGTGCTGCCCAGGGCCCAGCTGTGCACAGCAGCTGCAGGAGGAGGACATGGGCAGGGGAGCCACATCAATCCCCCTGTTCTACCACCCCTGCAGTTTCTATTCTAGGTTCCCCACATGTGAGGATTTGGCATTTCCTCATCCTTCTGCCTGTTGTCATCTGGCTGCTCTGCTGCTGCCCTGTGTCCAGCAGGGCAGGTCCCAGGTGGGACAGTGTGGCTTGGCCAAAGCTTGCCCAGCATCAAGAGGAGCAGAAGCATCATAGCTGATGTCTCAGTACAGGTGGGTCCCAGCCCTTCACTGGCCAAACCCCCAAGGAAGTTCAGTGTAAAGCCTGAAGGGTGATTTGCCCTCTCTGAGTCCTCTTCTGTCTTGATTTTCAGCAGAGCCAGGATGGCGAAGTATAAACTCAATGCTTTGTCTCTGCCTAAAGTGAGGATCTGGACTTTCCTGCATGTCCCTCTCTTTTAATACCTGACATCCCAGCATCTCTCTGATGTTTCCTGTCTCATGGGGTCTTCAGATTCCCCACTCCAGATACCCTCTAGAGAGGGGAATATCTTTGTTTTTGGTGAAGAGTAAAGTGCAAAGAAAAGCACATGAGTGCAGGAATGGTGACATTGGCCCTAAGGGAGCAAGGATTTGGTGTGGATGGAGAGCAGTGCAGTGAGTACCTCATGTCCCATGACATGCTGTCCTCTCCCAGTGCAGTTGCACAGCAGCCCACAGGACAGGGACATAACTGGGACCAGTCTGTGCTCCCCAGTTCCCTGGCACACTCCTGTGTCCTGCACAAGGCACACCAGTTTACACCAATGCACAGCTGGTTGCACCCTGATCTCTGTAGTACCCACAGTGTCCATAACAACACCCTATGAATCACTGCATTTCCCCAGCAGCCCCAAATTCCTCCCAGTCTTTTAGGCTGAAATTTATATTCTCAGCCTCTGAGTTGCAGGATGCAGGGAGCCAGCTCAGCAGGCTTGGATAGGGTACAGAGAAGTGCAGCAAAGGGAAGAGGGAACTGAGCTGTGGCTTGGGAAGAGGGTGAGGGTTTTTGGTCACTCCCAGGGCACAAAGGTGATCCAGCCCCATGTCTCTCTCCACGCTCTCCTGTCCACAACCAGACTCTGAGGGAACACACTTGCTCCCTGTGATTCCTGGAGAGACGGAGCAGATCCTGCTGAGATGTTGCAGAGCCACCAGCCCCAACCAGGTCACTGCTGCAGTGATCTGAGGGAACTTAATCACAGCCTGAAGGAAATACATGGTGGCTTTCACCTGCCTTCTTCAGTACCTTGTGGTTTTCCTCAGTCTTTTCTTAGCAGAGAAATGAGTGAGAGTCCCCACCCTTGCCAAGAACCCTTCCAATGTGATTAAGCTCAGTGCTCCTAAGATCTGTCCTGGCAGCATTTCTAGACCTGTTCCAGCAATTCCCAGGGACCAGTCTATCCTCATTGTGTCCCCCACTGCTGCCCTCACTCTTACAGTGACAGAGGATAGGTGAGGGTCAATGACTGCTTTTCCTGGAGGGGGCAGGGATCTGCCACTGCATTCCCCCAAAGGCCTCACTCCAGTGGAGCCCACAGAAACACTGCAAAGGAATCAGAGCATCTCCTATGTGAGAGCACATGGCAGCACAACACACCACTGCACACAGGCCAGGAAAACCATCAGGGTCTTTGGAAAGTGAAATGCTCCCAGTGACCAGTGGGGTCTGGTAGCACCCCTGCTTTTAGGAAACAGGAACTTTGTTAAATAAGAGGTTCATGGCAGAGCCTGGATGGAGCAGTCACTGTGAGCATCCACCCTCCTCCCCTGGCCTTGTGGCTGGGCCAGTGCTCCACACACCCCCATGGGAAAGGTTTGGGGTCAGGGTAAGTGCCAGAGAACAACAGGATCATTAAGACTGGACAAGCCCTCTGAGACCATTGAGTCCCATCACTAACCTAACACTGCCAGCTCCACTATTAAGCAGGCACAGGGTTTAGTTTCAGGCAGGGCTGCAGCCAGGGGGACATCACAGCCCACATGGCACCCTGTGCCACTGGGCACAGCCTGGCTGAGAGCAAAGCAGCTCATCCTGCAGCATGAGGACACAGCTCTGGCTCTCACCAGACAGCCTGGAGCTTCCCAATGCAACCATTTCCAGAAGGAAATGCCCTGATCCCTCACGCCTCTCCTTGCTCTGAGGTCACTGTGAGCATGTCCTGGGGCAGGAGGGCAGAGCACACCCTCCCCTTCCTGCTGAGCTGCTGGCTCTGGAAGGGAGGCATAGCTCTGGTAACGCTGCATTCATCCTTACCTGGGCCTGACACAAATAGAATTGATCAAAAGCACCTTTTAAAGCTCCCGAGTCCCCAGAGCAGGAGGCTCCTCTTGTTGAAATCGGGTGGGAGAGCTGCGGTTTTTCCTCAGTTCCTTTGATTTGTTGCCTAATGCAGGGGATGGATAAATCTCTAAGCCCTGAGATTTAGGGCAGGATTCATACTTTACATCTTCAGAAGACGTAGTAAACAGCCTTATACTCTCTAATCCTGGGAGCAGGTTCGTACCCGCTCTCTCTGCATAAACTGGACCAGCTACAACAATTTCACGTTGTGGCTGAGTTCAAAACATCCCCTCGGGGATGAAATGTTTATTGCAGAAGATTTTTAAGATGGTTCCTTAGGCAGAAAGGGACTCCCACCTCAACATCCTGCACAGACCCTGAGGACTGTCACATGGATACAAAAATGAGCAGCGACACACCATGGCCCATAGGAAGGTGTGAGTGTAGGTGACACAGAAGAGCCAGCTCAGCTGAGTGTGGCTTCCAAAGTTCCCACAGGAGCTTTATCCCTTAGACCTTCTTCACTGGACAGCAGGGGTGGGTGGCCTGCCTGCAGTGACCTTTATTAAGCAGGGTTAGCAGATCAGGCATGGCCTGATGGCTTCAGGGCTCCTGGTCCAGCTGCCTCCATCGCCCCTGGGGGCAGGCTGGGATCCCTGAGGGCAGACTGTCCAAGGATCCCACCTTCCCCAGGTCACTCCAGAGCCTTGCAGGGGTTGCACAAACCATGAAGAGGTTTGTGGTGAGGACCACTGAGCTGGACAGAGCACAGGCCCTTTCCCCAGCACCTGCCAGAACACAGCACCTTCGAGTTGCTCCAACCCAGCCCCGACACGGCAGCAGAGCAGATGGGGCCAATTTGGGATCTGGACTCCACATCTGGGGGACACCACTTTAGGGGGGTTCAGTGAGTTTTTTGCAAAATGTGAACCTCTGAAGATTCTCCCAGGGCACATTGTCACACTGTGCCCTGGGGGGACCTGCTCACAGTGTGTGGGGTGGGACACAGCTCCCCAGCCACCACAGGGTGGGCTTGCCAGTGTGGGTTTTTCCCTCACCCCACACCTCCTTGTAGCTTTGCATCTCCCCAGGATGGCTGCAAGTCCCTGCTTATGGCCAGGGGCTGGGGAGAGGCAGGACAGGGATTACTCTGCAGAGAGGAGCAAGTTACTTACAGAATCTTCAGGCTGTAGAGGCCAGAGAAAGCTTCCCCTGGGATCCTGGAGATGTGGTTTCCAGAGAGGCGTCTGCAGTGGAAAGAAGAGCCAGTCATGTGTCAACATCTTTGTGATGACAGTCCCTGTCTGCAGAGGCTTAACAACTCGTCCATCCTGCCACTGTCCCCTGGGAGGAGGCTGCAGCACCTGCAAGCTGAGCCACAGTCCTGAGCTTGGGCAGCCTCTGCACATCATCCCCTCACCCAGCCTGAGGAACAGGCAAAGAAAATCACAACTCCTGCCAGACCTGAATCCAGCATTTTCAGCATCCAGAGACAGCTCACGGCTGAAAGCCATCTCCTGCATAGACACAGAGGTACACAGAAATTACAGCATAGGTAATGACCAGCCTACAGACCCTGCTCTATGCCAGGCCTTGGCAGAGAGAGCGGAGCAGGGCAGAGCTATTTCTGCTCATGTATGGCCCTGGGAGGACTGTCCCTAAATCCTGGCTGATGAATGAGGGCCAAGGGATGGGAGAGGAAAACGAAGCAAAGAGCAGCATCATGATGGAAAATGGGACATATCTGGGACACAGAGCAAAGAGCAGGGGAGAACACTCAGAACTTACTGAAATAATTTATTGAAGGAAACCTGTGGGATTTGCCATTGTACAGCATCACCTGATCTTAGAACTCAAATTTTAACAAGGCCCAGAGCAGGCTGGGGAATTAAAAGGTATTTGTGTTTTTCACTGACATTAGAAACTGCATCACTGTAACCAGCAGAACTATGGTGAGGGCATGTGGTAGAGCCAGGAGTGAAGTCCAGGACTCCTGAATCCAGGCTTGAACCTTGAGAAGAGGTGACTTTTCTCTTTCTCCTCCTGTTCCACCCACGAGGACAAACACGGATGAAGTCCCAGCACCCATCAGCCAGAAATGATAAAGACAGGGTCAACAACCTGATTAAGACCCTAAATTGCTACTAAATTTGGGCACAAAACTTGTCTACTTGACTTGGAGTGGAATACTGCATATCCAAAACGGAGACAGTGAACATAATCTGTGACCAGGCTCATCTTCACTCTCACAGAAAGTTCAAACCAGGCCCAAGAGGTTGGGCACAGACGCTGGCAAAGGTATTCATGAAACTTTGACAGGGTTTATTTCTTTTTAGGCATTTTGTCCAGGAAGCAGACAGGTGTGGAGGGGAGCAATGCAATCCTGGCTGGAAGCAGTGCAGGGGAACCAGGCCTGTGCAAAGGTCACCGAGGGGACCGAGGTGTGGGGACAGCCACGCTCACCTGTGGCAGAGCTCTCCCTCTCCCTCTCTCCCCTCGGGAATCTGGAGAAAATTGCTCCCATAATTAGGCCTCTGACAGCATAAACAGCACAGGGTCGTCTCTTTAATGTGTGTGAGCAGGTTGTAACCTGCCTCTTGCAGCACATGATCTGCCTGGCAGCCTGGGCTATTTGTCACTTGGGGGCTGTGATTTGGAGTAATTGCTCCTTTTGATTGCTGATTTCCACATGGGAGGGAGGGAGTGTTGTCCGGGAGGCTGGAGTGCTTGCCTGGAGGGGAGGTGTTCCTGCACGGCATCCTCAGCCTGCTCCCTGCATCCGTCCTACCTGTGTCTGTCTGTCTGTCTGTCCTCACCTCCGCGGAGCTCCGGGCTGCCCCAGCCTCCCCTGCCAGCAGCTTGCACCTACTCCGGGCTAAATGTGCCTATGGGCTCCTTTCCTGGCAGCTCCGTGCCTCTCTGTTCACTTTCCTGTGTGTGTCTGAGTGTTTGCCAGGTCCCTGAATGGATCTGGGACCTCCAGGATTAGCAGGAGAGGAACGTGAAGCTTCCCTGGAGCCCAAGCTGGGGGTGCTGGCCCCAGAAGTGTGGCAAGGAGCCCCAGCTGCAGGTGGGACACGAGCAGAGCCAGCTCGGGGCAGCTCAGCCACAGGGTAACACAGAACACAAAGGGGAAAACACCTCTGTGGTAGATGCCCTGGTCTCACTGGGTCATGTCTCAGGTGCATTTAGAGGTCCAAAGCATCCCCCAGCCTCACATAAGGCTTCACTGTTGCTGTAAATGTTTCTGTCCCTGGCCATGTTGCACTGAGGCTGTGCCTTGTCCCTGGCTCACCTCTGGCTCTTCTCTCCATACCTTCACCTCATCCCTGCCACCAAGGCAGCCCAGCTCCTCTCCCCAAGGTTAGAGGTCCATGCCAAGCCAGGAGCAGGCACAAAGGGAGGCACCAACCACAAGCACTTCTCTGAACTCACCTCCCAAGGCAATTGGCAGTGTCATTGGGGTCCCAGATGGTGTCTGCTCACTTCTGTGCAGGGACTGGGAGGTGGGACATGTCTGTGTTTGTGCACACAGGCTGAGTTTTCACTTTCCTAGAGGGGTGCATGGCTGGGACATGCACACAGGGTATGGAGCTCTGGGGTTTGGAGGTTTGCTGGACCTCCCAGGACAGGTGCTGCCTGATGCTGGGAGTGGTAGCCAGGTGCTCCAGGCAGAGGAGCATGGCTGTCCCACCTGTCTGAGAGCAGATCAGGAATGGGTGAGCCTTTTGGGGTGTCCTGTCAAGCAGGAAGGGTGACCACTGGAAACATGTCATAGAACCACAGAACAGCTTAAGTTGTAAGGGACCAAAAAGCTCATCTCACTCTACCCCCTGCCATGGGCAGGGACACCTTCCACTGTCCCAGGCTGCTCCAAGCCCTGTCCAACCTGGCCTTGGACACTTCCAGGCATGGAGCAGCCACAGCTGCTCTGGGCACCCTGTGCCAGGATCTCACCACTCTCACAGGGAAGAATTCCTTCCCAATATCCCATCTAACCCTGCCCTCTGGCAGTGGAAGCCATTCCCCCTTGCCCTGTCCCTCCAGGCCCTTGTCCAAAGTCCCACCCATCTCTCTTGGAGCCCCTTTAGGCACTGGAAGGGGGTCTAAGGTTTCCCTGGAGCCTTCTCTTCTCCAGGTGAACAACCCCAGCTCTCCCAGCCTGGCTCCAGAGCAGAGGGGCTCCAGTTCTTGGAGCATCTTCCTGACCATCTTTTGCTTTCATGCTGTTAACTCCTGTGCCAGTTCATGTGCCAAGACATAAAAATCTTCCTGTGAGTGACCCTTTCTCTGTCTATGGTCACTTGGTAGTCTTCCAAGTGCTTGGTTCTCTCTGTCCCTCTCACTCAAACTCTCCAGAAATTCCCGTGCTTGGCAGACAGGCACCCATTGAATATATCTGCAGAATTCAGATCCCACAGGAAATGCAGTGAAATGGTTCCTTCCTTTCCATTTAAAATAGAACAATAACATTTGAAGTGATGCTGCCAGTGTGACATCCCCTGAGACAGCTCTTAATTTACTCCTTCTGTGGAGGAGACTTGAGCAAATAGCCCCACCAAGAAGGACAGGGAGGCACTGCCTTTGCCCTAAGCACAGGGAAGAGGAGCTGTTCTGGTCCACAGCACACGAGCTCAGCTTTAGGCCTGCTCAAGGCTGCTTTTAGGATAGACTTGGTTCAGTGCTGTTCTGAAGTTTACACCTGACATAGGGTTGGGAGAAAGAGAAAGCTTTGGATTTAAAGTGACTGATAGAAGGAGAGAAGGGGCAGGTAAGAAGGGGAGGGTGACAGCTGGATATTGCTGGCTTGCTTCAGAAAGCTCGCGGTGGATTTTAGATTCTGCACCCCCCCCAACCCCCCCCTTCCACCACTCCCATGATTTCTGGGAACATTCCTTCAGGCTTTGATCTGCATTCCCAATACACTCCAAGTTGGAACAAACTCATGGTTTACCACTGTATGGTTGCTGCTGTTCAGTTACCACAGGCTCAGCCCTCCTGTATCCTGGGCTCCTTGGTCATGCTACAACTTCCATGGCATGCCCGAAGGCTGTGCTGGGCAAGATCGCTCATGTCAGGTGCTCAGGCAGCTCAGTGATGCTCTTATCACTCACATTAGGAGGCAGGAACGTTGCCCATTGGCAGGACAGGACAAACATGTGTGTCCATATCCCAGTGAAATTCTCCCCTTGCCAAACTTCTATTGAGCGTGTCGGCCGCCCCTTTGATCTCCTGCTCGGGTTGGTTTCTCAAGCGCTCACACTCTCGAGGCAGTGTGCCCAGACACTCCATGCTCTTGCCTGAACAGTGCCATCATGCCAAGCCTGGGCCTTCCCCTGGGCACACAGGGGACCACAGGCCCCCTGTCATGCCCGAGTTTGTTCTTGTGCTGGTGCAAAGCAGGAATGAAGCCAATTAAGTCAACAAGTGAAAACATGGTGCATTTGAGAAAAGGGCCAGGCCTGGACTCTTCCTTCTCACACAGGAATCTGCAGCTGGTCCTAGTCTGGTATCTCCTGAAGATGCCTCTAATGTGGTCTTTGCTGTCTCACTCCATCCCTGAGGAGAAGACTGTGCCTGTTTCCAGCTCTGCTCGCTGTACCCCCTCGAATGCCTGTTCCAACTCGATAGATTGATCGCATTTGTTCTTTTGTTTATGGTCCTCAAGCCAGTTTTCAACCCACATGAATGTTCATATGCAAGCCAGTTTGGATTCATTTGCCAAGTAATATTAGTAAGACATGGCTCCTTAATGAACAGGACGCTGAACACCTTCACTCCATCTCTTTACATTACAAACTGCAAAGGTTTTCAATTTGTTCCTTTCAAACTTTCCAAGCAGTTTTCACTTTTGACTCTATTTTTGGTGCCCCAATTGGGGTACCCCAGAACTGAGTTAGTTATATGAAAAGCAGTTTTCAGGAATACTGGGGCCAGCTATCCCAACTAGCAAGGGTTTTTCAGTTGCTGAATACTCTCCCTAGTCTAAATGGAGTAGAAATAGAATGGAAATCTCTAAATTTTCAAAACAGTTTGTAAGTTATTTGGGCAGCTGCAATATCTTGGCCTCATTGGTCAATGTTCATGATAGACAACCCCTTAGAAGCCCTTCTCTCCTGTCCTCATCTGCACCTTAGCCAGTGCTAAGGACAGAGCTCACACCATGACAGGGATGACCTCTGGAAAGCTTCATCAGAGGAATTATCCTTTAACTCTCTCTGTGCTTTTGCTCACCCACTGAATTGATGAGCAGCACCATCCTATGCCAAGGACTGATGCCAGCCAGGGGGACAGAAAATCTTGGATGAACCAGAGCTGGTCTCCTTGTTGCCAACGAGTTGTACCCTGGTGCCTTCTCTGCACAGGAGCTGTGCAGAACCCTGGGGGAACCACAGAGGCCAAGAACTCAGAGCTGCAGCTCTTTAGCTGTTGCCACCTGGAAACAGAGGGCTGTGCCAGGCAAGGTGACTACCAAGGCAGCAGTGGTTCTTTCTCCAAAACTCAGCATGGCAAAGCAAGGTCATGGCCCTACAAGCGTTTACATCTCCATAAGAGACCTCTCCAGCCTGATGTGTCATGGAAACCCACCAAAGCTGCTGTCTCAGGAGTCCCCTACTTCAGACATTACTGCACTGCTCCAGAAACAGCTTCTCACCATAGTGCCAGCACATGTGAGCATTGCCCAGAAATGCCAGCTCCCCTTCCATGGCAGAGCTGTCACTCCCAAAGGAGTCCTGTCCTGCTGCCAGCATCACTGCAGTGCTGCCTCCTACGAGAGTGACACTGCCTTGGAGTGAGACTCTGTGCTGGACACCCCACAGTGGATGTTCCAGATTCCTGGGAGCTGATGAGGGGGTGGGGGTGCTCTAACATCAGGCAAGGCCACCCAAGAACAGCTCTGGTGACCCCTAAGCTGTGATGGCTCCGTTGGTGTCTGGACCCACATGGGAAGAGCAGTGAGAAGGGGGTTCCCTCACAGGTGTAAAGGAGGAGAAGAGCTGCTGCATTCCCATTGCAGCACGCATGCCTGCACTTTATTTCATTGTGCTTTTGTGCTGTTTCTTGGTCCCCCAGCCTGGCACGGGGGAAGCTGGAAGGAGATGTGGGAAAGGAATGCCCCCATTTTTGTGGATGGGGTGCCAGGAATGTGCTGAGTGTTTTTTGGGTAGTTCCACTGGAATAATTTCCACACCATGGAAACTCTTTTCCAAATCTATAGGATGGCCTAAAAACCCAAAAAGGAATTTTCTTAGGAGCTGCATAGGACTGTGAGCAAGGGGTTGGGAATTCCTTGGAGGTCCCAGAGCAGGGACCTGCCCTGTGCTGGTGTCCTGGATCCAGGAGAGCCGTGGGATCCCCATAATTTGGTTTTCCCTGCAGCTCTTCACCCCAGTTCCAGGCACGGTGCTGGATCATGCTTTGGGAATTGATGGTGGAAAACTCTCGTTTGATGCTTTTTTATCCTGCCTGAAAGGAGCTTCTCTGCAGTGGCAGAGGAGGCCACAGCGGGTGCTGTGCGTGCACGGCACTCCCGTGAAGGTGAGTCCCTCTGCCCTCGGGGCCACAAGAGGCAGGTGAAAGAGCCAGTGGCTGGGAAGGGGTCTGATCTTGCCGCTGTGCCCCGGAGCAGGAGGTGAATGGCAATGAACACCTGCCCTTGGCTGCAATTTCTCCTCTTGGCACCGAGTGCTTGTGCTTGGATTCAAAGCGCGGTAACAAAGCCCTTGCCGGCGAACACATTTCAACATGTTATTATTCCCAGGCTGGCTTTCAAGATCTCTTTCTATTCCTTCTGTACTGATTGCTCTTGTTTCTCTTGGCTCCCAGCTCTGGCTTTTCAGGCTTCATTAACTGGAATTTATTAGCAACTTTAAACAATCTTCCTGCTGCCAAAAAGAGAGAAAGAAAAGAAGAAGGAAAAAAAGGAAAGAAACAAAGAGGAGACATACTAAACTCTGGGCTGCTCCCTGCCTGTGTGAGGCCCAGCTCTGAACACCTCTATCTGAGCAGGTTTTCTTTGGAGGGAATTCTGGTGAGTGCCTGGGCTGGGACCGTGCAGCCTCTCCTGTCTCTGGAAACAGAGGGAGGGGAGCAGAGGGGAGTACAGCCTGGTGTAAAGACACTGAGAGCAGCCCCTCTCCTGAGTGCCCCTCTCCTGAGTGCCC
Source organism: Rhabdornis inornatus (assembly GCA_013397075.1). Lineage (NCBI taxonomy): Eukaryota > Metazoa > Chordata > Aves > Passeriformes > Rhabdornithidae > Rhabdornis > Rhabdornis inornatus. The sequence continues at coordinate 623,540 of VWZS01004056.1, forward strand.
TTCTCCCGAGTGCCCCTCTCCTGAGTGCCCTTCTCCCGAGTGCCCCTCTCCTGAGTGCCCTTCTCCCGAGTGCCCCTCTCCTGAGTGCCCTTCTCCCGAGTGCCCCTCTCCTGAGTGCCCTTCTCCCGAGTGCCCCTCTCCTGAGTGCCCTTCTCCCGAGTGCCCCTCTCCTGAGTGCCCTTCTCCCGAGTGCCCCTCTCCTGAGTGCCCTTCTCCCGAGTGCCCCTCTCCTGAGTGCCCTTCTCCCGAGTGCCCCTCTCCTGAGTGCCCTTCTCCCGAGTGCCCCTCTCCTGAGTGCCCCTCTCCTGAGTGCTCCTCTCCTGGAAGCCCCTCTCCCATTGCCTCTTGGAAGGCAGCTGGGTCTGGAGAATCTCTGGGCACCCCCTGAGCAGGAGAACTAATTGCACTCACAGCACCTTCCTGAGCAGCTCTCAGTGAAAACAAACTTGCAGGGCACTCCTGAATCCTGCTCTCATTGCTGGACATATGAGGCAGTGAGAACAACTTTACCCAGAGCACACAGGGAGTGATGTGGAGCAGTCCCTGTATCCTCATCCGTGCCCTGAGCACAGCATCCCCTGTGATCCCACGGGACACGTTTGGTGTGCAGAGCAGAGAGGAGCCAGTGCAGAAATGTCCCGTGGGACCAGCCTGGCTGTGTCATGGTCACACACCCTGGTGTCATGGGTGCCTTGGCTCATTGCTCTGCTGTCCTCAGGACCCTCACCTGACACCCTGCTCTCGTTTTTTCCTCACAGGTCTCCACCCAGTGTGGGTGTGCACAGGACTTGTGTTCTCAGGGCTCCAGTGGGCCCAGCAGCTGGATTTGCAGGGCTGCACAGCAGTGAAACCAGGCACATCTGTCCTTGTTGGCCACAGGACACTTGTGCTTCACCCACCCATTTTTGCAGCTGTCTTGCCCTTTCCCTTTATCCCTTTTCCTTGGCTGAATCTCAGCTCCATGCACAAGGTCAGCAATGAGCCCAGCTGATCTCTGACTTCTGTGAAGCTTCACTTTCGTGAGGAGCCTGGGGTGATGCTAAAATAGAGGAACAGAAAGAGCAGGAATCATGAAAGGTGTGAAACATCAGCTCTCCCCCATGGGACCCTGGGCTAATGGGGCTAAATCTAATGAGAAAGAAGAAACAATCAGAGAATCATGGGCGAGAGCAGGAGAGGACAACCATGAGCAGGAGCCAGAGGAACCTGGGCTTTCTCTGTTGAAGAAGATAAAGGTTATAGATCAAGGACAAGGGGTGTCAAGAGTTCCTGGGATGTTTCTGACCATTAGATCATTTCATAGAATCTTGAAAAGGAGATTTGAAAATCTGGGTTTAATTGGCAATTTTTTTTCTGAGGAACCTCTGATTTTTTTCACAAGGTTCAAGCACCTAAGGCATCTTTGGCAATAAAGCAAGTATAATTTGAAATACCATTTTCTTTTAGGGTTTTACCTGAAGTAAAAGAGTAAATGTTAAGAAGTAACCTGAAGATGAAACTGTTTTTTTCTCTCTCAGGTTAGAAGAAATTTTTGGGGTTGACCAAAGCCCCAGAACACCAGTATTGCTTCACCTTGAACTGAATTTTGTAAATTTTGTCTTCAGTTGCTCCAGCCTGCTACTCATCTGGTTTATCCAGCATGTAATAGGAAACATAAGATTGTAGATATTAAATGATTAGAGAGCATCCAAAGGAGGGCAGTGAAGATGGTGAAGGGCCTTGAGGGGAAACATGTGAGGAGCAGCTGAGGGCACTTGTTCTGGTCAGCCCCCCAAGAGGAAGATGAGTGGTAGGCACTGATCTGTGACCAGTGACAGGACCTGAGGGATGTGTCAGGGGAGTGAATTGGTCATGGCCCCAAGCCTGACAGTTCAAAAAGCATTTGGACAGCTTGGGACCAAGGTGTGACTCTTGGGGATGGTGCTGTACAGGGCTGGGAGTCGGACCTGATGATCTTTGTGGGTCCCTTCAAACTCAGACTATTCTGTGACTTTGTGACTGTGTAGAAGGCAGACTGGGGCCATAATGCCACCCAAAATCCCTGGGGATGAGAAACCTGCTGAATGCTTTCCATCTGGCTGAAGACAGGCACTTGCAGCAAGGATGAGCTGCAGCAGAGTTCTCTTCATTGTCAGTCCTTCCCTGCCTGGAGGGGGACAGGCAGGAGGGCAGGCAGGCAGGTCTTCCTGCTCCCCAGGAGGAACTAACCCTGGGACACCTGGATTTGGGATACCTGGACTGTCCCTCACTGCTCAGCAGGGGTTTCTGCTCTTCACTGTCTTGGCATGTCCCAGCAGGGGCAGTTCTGCCATGGGGATGAAGAGAAAGGGCTTGGTCTCATGTGCTGCGTGTCACCCTGGCAGACACTGGGAATGTGTCCCAGGTAGATGAAATCAGCAGAGATCTGAGCTGTGAAACCTGAACAAACTTCCCTTCAGGATGTCTAAACAAGCAGGATTTGTTTGCTTGATTCTTATGCGTGTCCTGGCACAGAGGGTGATCCCAGCCTGAATGTCATGGTCCTGATGTAATGTTGTGGGATGAAAATTTGGTGAAGATATAAATGAAAAGAGCAGGGGAAATGCCAGGCAAGTTTCATTATTGGTCAATGACAGCCCTGTGAATGCTGTACAAATCTGTCTCTGTCTAGCTGTTGTTGAAAGAATCACTTTTAATTTGCCATAATGTATAAAATCCTTCCTTACTTGATTTCATATAAATGACTTGATTTCCATAAATAGGATTACTATCTTACTGCTATCAAATTCCAGCAGGCATTTTGCTATGCATAGATATATGACGAGATGCTGCAGTTTGCATTTCTTCCCTTGTGATGTAAGGCCTTTCCAAAGGAGGACTTGTGACACATTGAACCACAGTAAAACGTTATCTAACAACTTCCAATTATTTTTTCAGATTTTCCTCTTTAAATTTTTCCCCTTCGCCTGTTTCATTCATAATTATTTTTGGCTGTGGGAAGCTGGCTCTTTTGGAACCTATGAATATTTATTGGTTGCTGGTTGAGACTGCTCTGTTTGTACATGATGTAACCAGGACACGGCTGCTTGCAGCAAGACACTGCTAATCGTACACAGCAGAGTCTGTGTGTGTGAAAAGCCTCAGTACCCCCAGTGAAAGTGCTGTGTGTCCACACTTCAACATGGATGTTGATAAAATGAAAAGAGAAAGGCTGCAAGATGGGTGCAAAGTAGTGAAGAACCCACCTTCTGTGGGCAGTTCTGGCTCCAAAGCCAAAATAAGATCAAAAATGCCTCCTTGTCAGCCTGTAAATGCCTGCTGGGGAGGGGGGCTTGGCTGGCTGGGGACCTTAGAACTCTAATGAATTTAAAATACAGACAGATGATGATCAGTTACAAGACCATTTGAAATAAAAAACCTATAATATAAAAATCACAGAATCCTGCAATGATTTGGATTTGGAGGGACCTAAAACATCATCCCATTCCACCCCCTGCCATAGGCAGGGCCACCTTCCACTGTCCCAGGTTGCTCCAAGCCCTGCCCAACCTGGCCTTGGGCACTGCCAGGGGTGGAGCAGTCACAGCTGCTCTGGGCACCCTGGGCCAGGGCCTCCCCACCCTCACCGGCTGTTAGGGTGATGTCTGTAATTCTGACATTTTGGAAAATACCATTTATGAAATGCCAGCATTGTGCCTTGTGGTGGTGGCAAGATCTGATTCAGAGAAGTGAAAGTGTTTCATTTAGGCAGATTAGGTTGCAGGAACTGTTATACACACAGTAAGTTTACAACACACATCAAATGCAGCATTAATATTAGTATTTCATGAATGCAATAACAGTGTTTTGAAGAAATTGTGTTTTCCAACAGAAGCTGTTGTGTTGAAAGTACCAACAGCATGAGAATAACACCTGGAGGTATTTCTCATGGTCAAGTGGAGTAAGACCATACAGGTGCAATTTACTCATGCAGAAATGGTCAACCTCAACATTCTGCCCCCTGGGCTCCCATTTTTGGGGCTCACAAAGGATTCCAGTGGTTTCTTGTGCTACTGGTTAATAATTTTCACACTTTCAGAAGTGGGGCCACTCCTTCACTGACACACAGCCACATGCTGATCCCCAGGACTGAGATTGCTGCTGTGTCTGAGTGTTTCTGCTCAGACCTCAGTGCACACTGGTGCAGGGTGAGACACCTCAGCCTCTGGGAAAAACTCGTTGGACTTCAGTTTTCCAGGGTGGGCTCCATCTGACCTGCAAAGTGCCCAGGGGTTAATGTGTCTCTGGGCTGCAGGAGGCTGGCAGGGGCACCCTGTCTGCTGAAGGGTGAATGAAGCTCCCTGTTTGCTGGCTCTGCTCCAGGGCACAGTGTTGATTCTTGAATGGGAGATCAGGTCCTCTTTTATTTTGGCTTTTGGCACATGCATCACCTCAGCCTGAAGGTGACGTCAGTGAAACCCCTAAGCTGGAGCAGCAAATAAACCCTGTCCCAGCACGCAGTCTGCTGCCATCTCAGCCTGCAGCTGCAGGAACAGCACTGGAGGCTGTGGCCAGTGCTGCAGGACCCTCTGAATGTCCCCCCCAGCACACAACCACCCCCTGCCCCGTACTCACAGCTCCTCCAGAAAGCGCAGGTGCCGGAGCGCGCTGGGCTGCAGCTGGCTGATGTTGTTCATGCTCAGGTCTCTGGCAGGAAGGAAAGACAGAGGTTTCTGATCAGTCACACAGTGGTTTGCACAGAATAAACCTCAGTGCCAGGCTCTGTGTCCTCTCTCTGCTAAGTGGGAGGGTGAGAAGCCTCTGCAAACAGCGTTTCAGCATTAACATCTGATCCCAGCCCACTCTGCCTGCAGAGGGGTGGAGAGGAGTAGCCAGGGAGAGCTGGCTCCTTCAGGGTGGTCTGCCTGAGCTTCTGCAAGTTAGGAAGCAAGTTAGGACATTTCCCAAGAGCACAAGCAGTACTGCTGTCTCAGAATTATTGCAGAGTGAACAGGAAGCCCTGTGACACTGGAATGGGACAGTACATCCTTGGGCCCAAGAGCATCTCTCTGTCACCATGGTCATGGCAGCCCCCACAGGGAGCTTCTCCAGTGTGTGGACACACATCTGCTTTTGAGGAGACAGCAGCCCATGAGAGAAGGGGTCCATCCCACTGGACTGCCTTTCTCTACACTGTACAAACCAGAGAAGCACACCAGGACTGAGGGGCAGAGGTTGGCTCTGTGGGTGACAAGCTGAGGTTAGGAGGTAGAAAGAACCCGGCTGATGGTGCTTGTCTCACTCTCCATCTCCAGCCAAAGGCTTATCTCCTCTGCTTAGGCTCCAGTAGAGCCTCTGGAGGAGGCTGTGCTGGTGCCCCAAGGCTCCAGGGTGGTGCTGAGTCTGAAGCCCATCACAGTCACCATGAGCTGCCTGTGCAGAGCTCTAATCCTCACAGGGTGTGACAGTAGCTGAGTCTGTCCTGAGAGATCCGATACACAAGCTGGTATTTGGGAAATACAAGGATGTGTCTGGGCTCCAAGGCTGTTCTTGGACACCTGAGAGCTGCAACCCTGCCCTCATGAGCAGCTGCACATGAAGAAACCCCTGCTCCTTACCCCAACCTTGACCAGGATGTGTCCAGGTGAGCAAGGGACATTGACCTTTAAAGCTAAGAGGTAAGATGAGGCTGAATGAAAAGCTGGTGTGGTTCAAACCAATGGGAATAGATGGGCCATATCCCCTACTGAGCACAGCAATCCTGGGCAGTGGCATCTGGGGGGCTGGAGAGCCTTGTGTGAGGAACAAGGGGCTGCTCTTTGTCACTGTGTACACACAGGACACAGCCCAGCTCCTGGGAGCTTGCACTGAATAGCAGAGGCTGATGGGTGTGATGGGAAAATGAGCAGAAACAACAACAAAATAAAGACAATTTATTTACTCTTTCCATCTGTAAAGCTCACAGACTCGTGAGCCTAAGGAAGGACATGCCCTGTCCTCCCAGTGCCACTGGGGATGTCTTGGCATTGGGAGGAGGCTTGTGCCAAGGACAAGGACAAGGACAGAAGCATGAAGGGGAAAAGACTCTCAGGAGAACCCAGCAATACAAGAGGGACCTCTCTGAGCTGTTCCATCTGCTCAGAGCACCTGAGATCCCACAGGTCATATATCAAATGATCTGGAGCATCTCAGCCGGCTTTGGGCTCTGGATAGGAAATTGCTGCACTGAGAAATGAGTTCATTGAAAAATTTACTGAGATGCCTTTGTATTCCTCAATTAAAAAATGCCTGAGTTTTGCTGGTAAGGGGCAGAACACAGTGGGGGAGCATGTCATAGGCTCCTACATTTTGACCATTTTCCACAAAAAAAACCCAAACCACCATGTTCTAACCAGCTCTATTTGGCATTGGTCAAGGCAGGTGACTCATCAGGAAGGTTGGAAGCTGCCTTTGCATATTCTCTAGAGAGATGTCCTGTGACAAAACCACACACTTTTGTGAGCTCTTTTGAAAGTACTCCTCAAGAAGTTTACTTTTTTCTTTAAAACTTTCTCTTCTCCAAAGAAGTAGCAGAAAACTCACCAAAAATCTACAAGAATTCAAAATTCTGTTTTCAGAATGAGTGCAAAAAGAAAATGATTGCCTGCACTGTTCTGTGTGGAATGCTGCATTCTGTATTTCGGTGATCCTGGGATTCAAGGGTTAAAATATTATTTTGTGCTGCTTCTATTTTTATTTTTAAACCCCCAAGGGCAGTTGCTACTTAGCACCCATTAAAACATCTTTTTTTCCTACATCAAAGTGTCTCCTGTTTGTGTTGTAATGAATCTGTCTGATGTTTTGACATGTTGTGGAACAATGTGAAAATAACGAAAAATAATGTAAAATGAAAGACTGTGAAAGAAAACACAGATCTGAAACATCCAAGATCTCCTTGAAACTGTGAGGCATATTCCTTAAGTTGCCTTCTGCTGGCAGTGTAGAGAATACCCCTTACTTGCTGCAGGAGCCACTTTCCAAGCCCCATGGAACTGCCTTCTGTGTTCCATGTTCCATCCAGGTGTGATGGGGACAGTTGGACACCTGGCTGGGAGGTGGCTGCAGATGTGCAGACCCAGCATCAGTCCCAGACAGCAGCAGGGCTCTAGGTGGCTGAGGATGTGGGAGGTCAAACTTCTTTTAGAATCACAGAATCCCAGAATGGTTTGGGTTGGAAAGGACCTCAAAGCTCATCTCCTTCCACCCCTGTCAATGGGCAGGGACACCTTCCACTATCCCGGGTTTTTCCAAGCCCTGTCCAACCTGGCCTTGGGCACTTCTTTCCTCCTGCCCTGATCCATACTTAAAAGGAACAAAATACACTGGTTTCTGAAAAAATATTCCAAAAGGCAGAGAAGAGATGCCATTATCCCATCACTCTGGCAGCCTCACAGCTCCTCAGCAGGTGGATTTTCTCTAAAAGACCCCTCCCCTCCCTCCCACCCTCCTGCAGCCCTGGGGCTCCTGGGCAGGGCAGGTCAGAGACAAGGGGCTCTCTCCCACCATCTCTTTGGGCAGTGAAGAAAAGCACAGCCTGTATTTTCAAGATTGTTAAATAGAAAATATTTTGAGTAATTTTATTTTAAAGTCCCTGATGTTTTGGCTGATTGAATGCTCTGGTTGTTTGCAGTCCTGCAGGACTCAAGTGTCACACACCTACACTGACAACCCTGAAAAGGGCACCCCTGAAGTGCAAATCCTGGCAGTGGCTTGCCAGCTAATGAACAGCAAGGCAAAGGTTCCAGGGACTCAGTTTTGCCATGAACTCTCCAGGGTGACATCCCACAGGGACCCCCCAGCAGCCCCTCCAGAGCAGGGGACATCACACCCGACTTGGCCTAGTGGAATCCTGGCCTGGCCATGGTGTGAGGACAGCAGGGAATGTGCAAGGACAAATGGTGTGAAGGAAGAACAAATTCCTCCAAGGGCTGGAAATAAACTTCCCAAGCACAGCCCTGGACCCAGTGATTTTTCTAGCCACAAAAGTACGAGATGTTTCTCCACAGGCTGTCCATGCTTGTGTGAAAGCTGAGGCACAGGATTCTTGCCCGAAGTGTTGTGGGAGTAAATATTTGACTTATTACTCATTTAAAGATGTTGTTGACTTGTTGCTGTGTTTTCCCAAGCTCGTGCTTTTCCTCTTAGTAAGGTTTTTATGTTATGTACATCCCCAACACATGCAAGGGTGGAAATGCTTCCTGTCAGAGCAATCAGAAAAGCTGTTTATCTCTTCAAGTGTTTGGGGGTGGTTACTTCAATCAGCCACATTTAGTTAATTTAAAAGGAACCCATGGTATTTGAACCTTGTTGGATTATTTTTTTCTGCAGCATCTAGCAGAAGAAATAGGGATCCATGGACTAAATGGGTTAGGGGCTCCTCTGACCTTTCTCAGCTGTGTCAGTGACTTTGACTTTCCAAGCTAGGGCTCTCTTTTAGTGACTGAGCATCAGGGAAGCCAAACAAGTGCTGGGTCACTCATGTCTATGCATGGCTCTTGTAATTTGCACTGGAGAAACCATTCCAAAGGCGAGGTCTGTACCAGAGCAGGCAGTGGAGAAGTGCACAAAGAGCATGATTCAAATCCCAAAGTCCCTTAAACTCTACAAGAAATTGGAAAGGTAGGAGAAGAAAACGGGTGCTGCAGCTTCACCCAGGCTTGCAGAGGAACTGTCCAGATTTGTGCCTTTGAGCTCATGATACCACTCAGCAGTGGTGCTCTGGGACAAGCCATCCCTCTCCTGTCCCACAGCTCCCCTGTTCCTCCTTCCCCAGTGACTGGCTTCTGTCCTCTCTACAAAATATCAAATAAAAGCAGGAATTCTTTTGCTGTCAAATCATCCTTCATGGCTGTGCTCTGGAATGCTGCCAGTAGAGTGAAGTGCTCTACTACTCCCAAAACTGAAACTCTGCTCTCGTATCACCCTGCTTACCCAAGAAGCAATGCCTTTTAATGCCTCTTGCATTAGGTGTAGAAAACACCCATGCTTTCAAATGGCACTGCACCAAAGCCATCATGCTATAATTAGTGTGATTTAACTTTCCCCCCTTCCCCAACTAATTCTAAACATTTATTGTAAGCATTTCTAACTTGTACCTGCAGGAAAACTGAGACACAGTTCATGGAAACTGAGCTCATGTGATTCAGCCTCAGACCTTACAACTCCTCTGGCCCTCGAGGGGTTCCTTAAATTATTTGCTTTGATGTCACCTTCTTTCATGAACAACCTTTGATTATTCACTGATTAGCTGATCTTCCTTACCAAAAAATGAGGTGACACACACACTGCTCTGGGTTCCCTGCTGGGACTGCCTGCACGCTCTCCACCCGTGCTATGAGATGGTGACCACAGAGTTTTAGCTCAGGGATGATATTGATCTTTAAAGATCAAAGGGGTTTATCCTTGGCACCACTGCTGGGGCAGGCTGTGGTGGTGAGCTCTGAGCAGTGGATGTCACCATGGGGAGTGTGCAGCCCCGCTGGGAGAAGGCAGAGAAGGCACCTGCAGGACTTTGTGGACAAAGGGCAGGATTTGATGCTGTTATAAGGGGGCTGCACAAAGCACATCCTGAACCCCTGCCTGAGACAGGCCCAAGGAACATCCCCAGGATGCTCCTCTATGGACAGAGGGATTGATGCTTCTCTCACAAACTCAAGGTATCTAAAAGCTGCCCACAAAACTAGGGGAAGATGAGCCCTGCCCATGAGCCCCAGAACTCCTGATGTGTGTCCTGGGCACAAAGCACTGTTTCCCCAGAGATGTGCTGCAATGGAAATTAATGCAAGCAGAAGTGAACAGACCCAAAGCAACACAGGCTGAAGCCCCCCTAGAGTAACACAACAGGACCAGGGCTGCTCAGCCAGGAGGATTTGAAGGGGAAGCTGCAGGGGGAGGGTTTGGCTGAGGCCAAGCAAAGAGACCTCAGAGCCAGATGTGCATCTGGGTGTAGAAAATTGCACACAGCTGGGAGAGAGATGCTCTCCTGGGAGGCATCACAGGACAGATGCCGTACAGAAAGAACAACTCCTACCTGTGGCTGGGAGAAGACATTTCCCAACCACCTCTGTCTATTCCAAAGGGGCAGAAAGTCTGGTCCTTAGCTTCAGTCCCTGGAGGTGCTCTCTTGTCACTCAGCAGACCAAGAAGCCTGTGTCCTCCTGCTCTTGCAGCTGCCTTCAAGAATTTTGTTCTGCAAGGTTTCTGCAGCTCAGGTTGTTGTTCCTGGACCTTCACAGAGCCCACAGTGGGGCACTCCATGGGCTTCTGGGTTCCCTGGCACCTCAGTGAAATCCAATGTGTGTGGCTACAGCTGGAAATGATGACAGACATGGCCCTTGTCACAGGACAAGACTTTCAGTATTTTGGGAAATGGACCTCTTGCTCCCTGTCTGTAAGGAGGCAAAATCACCCCAAAGGACAAATCTGACTGAGATCCTGGTTTGAGCCTATAGGAAGCTGCTAAGAATCCTGGATGATGACTTCTCAGCCCCTGAGTTGCTCTGCTATATGAATATGTTCATATTTTTCAAGATGTTCAGGACATTAACATTTCAAGATTTTCAGGATATTATGTGCTCTCTTCCCAGCCCAGGCTCAACCTAGCTCCTCTCACTTTTGGTGCTGAACATGTGGCTTCCTGGACCATAAAAAACTCCTTCCTTACACCCAGGCAGGTGAGCAGAAATTTTTGTGATTGTGAGAAGCTAATCACCTGGTATCCTTTTGATTAATTCGTTGCACAATTACAGCATTAAAGCCTCCCAGTCCAGCAGTCTGATTTCTAGGGGAACGGAACAAACCAGAACAAAATTCCCATCCTTATCCTGGAAAGGCCCAGCACTAGACCTGTTCTTGTAAGGCATGGAACACCCTGAAATCCCTGGGCACTGAGCACTGTCTGTGCCTCTCTCCTGGCCACTCTCATTAGCATCCAGTAAAAATACACAGTTACACCACCAGAAAAGAAGCCCAAAGGCAGTAAATGATGGTTTCAGAAATACTTCAGATTATACTAGAGTGATTCATAAAGGTTCTCACTCTCTCTTTTCCTCTTTATCTGGAAATCTCCAAGGTCACCACAAAATGCCTGAATTGCCTGGGGCAAAGCTGGGGCTGAGGATAAAATGGTACCTGGAGCCATAGAACCAGCTGAAATTCTTCCTACAAGCCTGCAGGTCGAAAACTACACTAAAGGTAGTCTCCATAAAGAGAAGGAGAAAGGGAAGATAAAGAGATCAAAGCAGTAAGAGTTTATTTGCATCACTCCATATCTGGAGGCACCAGCACTGCTTCAATCCCATATCACTGCAATGGGCAAGAGCAGAACGTGTTTCTACTCCCACCTCTCCAAGTTTGAAAATAGATCAGTCATCTTAGATCATCCCCCATGTGTAGGCCCTATCCCAGATCTCCACAATATTTCAATAATAAAGTCTCAGCCAAGGCCAGTTTGCCAGGGTGAGATTAAGCCCATTCCTTCCCCAGAAGTTCTTTAGAAGCTGCGTCTGTGCACTGAGAGCAGTGACCCTTGGCAAGCAAAGCTCTGATGACACTCTGGCTCCTGCATCTTGTCCTGTACCTGCCCTGGCTTTGCCCTGTGCCAGGTGCCCTCCAGAGTGGGAGCAGGAAGGGGCTGAGCAGGGCACTGATGCTTTTCTGCCCCTGGGAATGGATGGTGTGAGAGCCAGAAGAAATCACTTCTAGAAACCCTCTGCCAGATCAGGGCTGTCAGCAGATCCCATCCCACCCCAGGGCCCACAGGGGCTGCCAGGGGAAGGGCAGAGGAGGCAGGAAGGTGTGGGGTGCCAGCCCAGGACAGGTAGAAGTCAGGGCACTTGGCAGAACAGGCTGCAGCCAGAGGAAGGAGACAGGGACAGCAGCCCCTGGGCCAGGCGGCAGGAATGAGACTTGGATCAGAACACAAGGACACCTATTTGGACTCTTTCCAAATAGGCAAAATTGTGAATTTTGCATAGTGTGTCATGGAATCACAGAATCATGAAATATCCTGATTTGGAAGGGGCCCACAAAGATTGAGTCAACTCCTGGTCCTGCACAGGACAGCCCCAACAATCCCATTGTGCCTGAGAGTGGTGTTCAAACGCTCCTTGAACTCATGGAGACTTCTCCCTGGGCTGTGCCTCCTGTCTGCAGCTGTCCTGGCTCCCAAGGAACAGGACAGTCCCAGGAAAGAACCTGTGCTGTGAGGAGCCAGGGAGCAGATGGCTTGTGTGGCTGGATGCAGCTCTTAGGAGCATGACAGGCACGGACATCTTCTGGCCATGGTGGTTTCTGTGCCCATCACACAGAGCTGGGGATGGGGAATCTCACCCACCAAGCTGAGGGGGAGGTGACAGAGCCTCCTGCCATTCCCTTTTTCACCTTCCAGACAGAGCAGCCTGCTTTGAGTTGGATGCTGGGCAAGAATCACAATTTTTCTTTTCTGTTACTGTTCTGCAAGTTCATGTTTTTGGTGATTCCATGAAGGAGAAATCCAGAAGGAATTGGTTTGGGTTGATCAAAATAATAAAAACCATGTTGTTTTCTTCCCCACTTCAGTATTGCCATTAAAAAAAAATCATCCCAGAAAGGACATTCTAAATCAGAATTCATTTGAAAAGAAAAATACTTTCTGTCCAGAAAATGTCAAAGCAGGACTTCTCAGCCTCTTTAAAATTTTTTTTACATGTTAGCCTAACTTAATAGGATTCAGAGTTGGCAAATGGATGAGTTGGGTCAACCTTAACATCTTCATTAGTGTGAGCACATCAAATTTAAAAGAACCTCTAAGCTAAAAAGAAATATTGGGGCATGAATGAGAGCAAGGAACATCTTTTTAAAGCAAGAGCAATGAGATTGCAAGTATGCATCCTTTCTTCCCACCATGTCCTTTGGAGCAGCCACAGCCCAGCAACATCCTGACTTTTGGCAACTAAATGGTCTCCACTAAATCCCTGAAAAGAACCTCACATCCCCTCGTGTCTGGAGTGTGGGGATATTCCCTGTCCTCCTCCAGGTCTCTGCTGTGTTTCAGCTCCCCACTCACCAGGCTTTTTGGGGACAAAATTCCTCCTGTGAGAGGAATTATTCTCTTAACCTGGAACAGCTACCAGGGGAAGGTGAACCCAGGAGCATTTTCCTCTTTGCTGCCAAAGCCTTTTGAACAAGATAAGGAGCAGTAAACAGCAAACCAATACAACTGGTGCATCCATAGCAATCCCCATGCAAGTGTCCTTGAAACCAAATGAGTATTGGAAATGTGCCCCCTCCCAAATACTGCCAAAATGAACCCAGTTCTGGATGGAACCAGGACAGCAGGTAAAGATCAGCCACAGATGGTTGTAAGCCACAGGGCTGTTCTAGGCAGCCAGAAACTCCGTGGCAGAGTCTCCTGCCAGCAGACTGGAGCTGTTCTGGTACCCACAGCACCTCAGAAAGCAACTTATCCACTACAGCCTGCCCTGCCTGTTCCATGGCCTGCCCACAGCTCCCAGACTTTTACACCAGTGTGCAGAGTCAAGTGATTTACAGCCCACCTTGTGCCACCTGCAGGACGGTCACACCACTCTTGGAGCCCACATGGTGGGAACAGCAATAAATTTCTATGGAAATATTCCTGGGAGAGTAACTGTTCCATCTGGAGAGCAAGGCTGGTTGAAGTGTACCAAAAAAAGCAGACACTGATGAAGCAGACAGATGACAGGAGACAGAACAGGGTGTAAGGATCTGGGTCAATGTACAGGTGCAGACAGCAGAACTCCTCTGCTTGCAGGAGATGAGTAAGCAGGGGTGTGACAGAGAGCTTGATGCTGGTTTGAGGCAGTAGGAGGATTTACTTTTTATGTACAAATTGCTGGCAAAGAATTTTATAGAGTCTCTCTATACAGGCACGAGACAAAGATACAAGACAAATTAACACAGAATAAATCTCTCTGTGACTATTCAGGGTGATTGTTCAGTGCTACATCTGGCTCAAGTGTGCCTAAATCACTGATTCCCAGGACCAGCCAGTGGGTCCAGACAGGCTGAGGACAACACAGCAGCAGAGGTTATGGAAAGTTGTCTTCTTGTGGCTCCCAGAGGCTCTTGGTGAATTTCCATGTGCAAACATCTGAGAGGGATGGTCTGGCTGTGCTGGGTACCTCGTGTGACCCAAGTGTTCCCTGACTGCACTTGGCTGGGACTGGCTTTCAGACCATCAGCTTGGTACCTGTGCCCAGTTCAGAGAATCTGCTGACAGCTCTGGCTCTCCTTTCAGGAGCAGGCTGAGGGGAAGGTGGTGTGGGTTGCACACACCTGCCACAGACATGGGGGCTCCTGTAACCACTGTCACCCACATCCTTCCTTTGACTGCATGAGGTCTGCACAAAGGAGATTTGGCCCCACATATTCTGGAAAAGTATCAGTTGAAAGTCCAAGGGAAGGCAGTATTTGAATGAGGAACTTCCACCTCCAGTGGAGAGCTGAAAGCCCTCGGGCACTCTTTCTGTGGTGCCCACCATTAAATTGTGCAAGAGCTCCTTGCACATCTGGCCCAGAGCAGCCACCTCTGTCCTGTTTCTTTTCACTGCACACATCCCCCCTGTACTGCCAGCTGTGCCCCAGCCAGGGCTGTGCAGGGATCCCTGCAGCTGATCCTGTTGTGTCCAGCCCTGCTCCATTGACCTCCAGAGCACAGAGAGCTGATGGCTGAGCTGTGGCTGGTGGGCAGGAACTCCATAGGCTGGGATTGGGCAGGAATTCCATAGCCTGGGACTAGGCAGGAACTCCATAGGCTGGGATTGGGCAGGAGCTCCATAGGCTGGGTTTGGGCAGGAATTCCATAGCCTGGGATTGGGCAGGAGCTCCATAGGCTGGGATTGGGCAGGAATTCCATAGCCTGGGAGTGGGCAGGAATTCCATAGGCTGGGATTGGCCAGAAGTGCAGCTTAGCACACTGGGTTCTATCACACTGAGAGGGTCTGGCAGCACACAACTGTCCTGAAATTCTCTGGCTGGCAGGAAATCACAGGAAGGCCCTGACAGGCTGTATGGTCACTGTGGGTAAGTGCTGCAGGAGTGGGGGCAGAAGCTGCTGAGATAGGGAAGAATTGGGACAAGGCACTGCTGGGAAACCACTGGGCCAGGCTGCCTCTCCCCTGGGAAGCCACATTTCACTGGGGGTAACACCAAATCATTTACACAACCATAGAGTCATTAAGGTCCTCCAAGGTCATCGAGTCCAACCTTTGACCAAATGTCACCATATCCACTAAATCATGTGGCCAAGTGCCACGTCTCCACCACTGCCCTGGGGACAAGCTGATCCCAAAATCCTGAGACTGGCAAGTAAAGCAGTAAAGGGGAATGTCCTAGGCTGCAATGTAAAGACGTGCCCAAAAGTCTGT
>VWZS01004057.1:2877-57883 GCA_013397075.1 Rhabdornis inornatus
AAAGGTCAAGCTCCTTTCTCTGGTTCTAAGAGCAGATGGCACAGCATAGATCATATCCACAGGTTCTCCTTCATTCCCAAAAATTCCAGTGTGTCATTTCCTAGTGCTTCTCAGGAACACTATGAAGCAGCCAGCATAGACCGGGTGAGTGACCAGGTGAATACCTGGTACAGGCTGAGTTTCAGTGCAGAGGTTTAGCAAATGTCAGTTTTTCAGCTTCTTGGGGATTTGTGCTTGTTTATATTATTGAATAAAATATAATCCTAGACTGATAATCCAGAGACCCTCCTTTTTCATACTTCAGCTATGGACAATCCCCTGTCCATCTCTGCACATATGCAGAAAATTGCATTTTTGAGCCAACTGATGGAAGCAGAGGTGAAAGTTCCTGTCCCAGGCTCAGTCCCATAAATGCAGGAGCTGGGCTCCCTGTGTGGGCACAGGTTAAAGCTCAGTGGGCAGATTTCCAGGCTCAGTGGCAAGTGCTGCAGGTAGATCTCCTGAGACCCATGACAGGAAACTCTATGGCTGTGAAGTGCTTTAAGATGCCTTTGAAGTCTCAGCTGTGAATAATCATAACATTTCCACAAAATTGGCATAAATTCTATGGTGATTATACTGAGTTCATGTTAACAGTGGAGCCAGAGGTATAAAGCTGTGGCACCAAGTGGCAAGTGTGCTCATGAAATTGGATAGCCCACACTGTAATTTGTAAAACTGGAGCGTGTGTTTGGCCGTTGGATAAAATTGGAACAGCTTAACTTTGTGTCATCAGTCCTAATAATATTAATAACACTTTTTTCCTAGATGGCAATTTTGGCCAATATTCCTCAAAGTATTTTACAAAGTGACAACTAAAATTAACTCCAGTTTATAGGATAATAATTCGAGGCACAGAGAGGTGAAATTTCTGGCATTAGGACTCACAGTCAAAGATCTGAACCCTGCACACCAGACTGCCTTCTTGGTGGTGCTAAATCCACATTTTGGACCAGCAGATTCTAAATTCATGTCTTTATATACCCCAATGCCCTTTCAATGCTTTATGTATGGTATTTGTAGGCATTTATCTTGTATGTGTGATAGAAAGGATTCAAGCTAGTTGTGCTAAGGAGGAAACAATTAGTTGTTATTGGAATATTGTTTTGTGCCCAAAGCTGTGTGAGAGAAAAAAGCAGGTAAAAAGAAAGCAGGCTAGATTTTTAAATGGAGCAGTATCACTTACGAGGGCAATTTGCCTTTTCTGAACTGCTTAACCATCCCAAGAACAGTTGTTCTTCAGAGACAATGAAATAGAGCAGCACAACTCCTTGGCACAAACAATTTAGGCAGATAAATTAATAAAAGCAATTAGCAGGTAGGAAACAGTCAACCAGCTCTACTTGTCTTCTAAGCTCAAGTGTTGTCTTCACCCTCTCACACAGCAGTAAATAGGAAAAGAGCCAGACACTCTGGGTTTAAAGGTTCAAACACTTCCTCCTCCCCTGCCCAACAAAGAGGAGAGATGTCCAAAGTATTTCCAAAGCAAATTAGGATGGAGCCAGCCACAAGAATGTCCTGCCATTTCACAGTGCCTTGTGCCAAGCCAGTCTTGCTGTTTTCCCGGTGGAGCGGGGCAGAAGAGTTGACCTCAGCCCTGTCAGCCTTTTCCAGCCTCAGGAATCTCTGGATAATTGATGGCCAGCTAGCCTCTGTGGCTATCTAGGTGATTAGCAGTGTACTTGCTGAAGGGTGAGAGCTGTGCACTTTGGATCACCTTCCATCACAGATCTCTTGTCGTGCTCAGTGCCAAGACTGAGGATGGACTTGTCATCTGCATGGTACTGCTCCACCATGAAACACACCACTGGAAATCCAGGAAGACAACACCATTTTTTCTTACTTTCTGACAGCTTGGCTTTCTCTAGAGTTTTTCTAGACCTTTCTCTTGGCTTTCTTAAGAGTGGTTTCCAGTTCAAATGTGCCATTTCTAAAGGGGACTTATTAAAAAGAGGAAAAGAAGCTTTTTACAGAGGCAGATAGTGATAGGAAACGGGGAGGTAATTTTGAACTAAAGGAGGAGAGATTTAGATTAGATATAAGGACAAAATTCTTCCCCATGAGGGTGGTGACATGCTGGCACAGGTTGCCCAGAGGAGTTCTGGATTCTCCATCTCTGGCAGTGCTCAAGGCCAGGTTGGAGAGGGCTTGGAGCAATCTGGTCTAATGGAAGTATCCATGACCATGACAGGGAGATTGGAACTGGAGATTGGTATGATTTTTAAGGTCCCTTCCAAACCCAAACCATTCTGTGATTTTTTATAGTATTCTTCACTGCACAGCTGTTGCAGCCAAGAGCCACAAAAAATCTTGGGTGCTTAACTTGTCCTAATTATCCTTCTAAGATCCAAATGCCTGAATTACCTCCCACCTAACTTTGGAGGTGCCTCCAAGGCAGCATCAGCTGTATTCCCTACATTTGCCACAAATCCTTCCTCCTGGCACTGCTAAAAAGCAAACAGCCTAACGTGTGTCATTTCTAAATGCTGCCAATCTCCTTTTAAGGGTACAGCTCTATCTATCCAGGAATCTACTTAACAGTGGGGAGGACAGGTGAATAAGGAAACTCCAGCCCTCCTTTAACACCACGTGGCATGGGATATGCACTCCTTGACAGCGCTGTGAAGAAGCTGGCAGGAGCACAGCCCTCTGCAGAACTGCACGAGACCTTAACTCCATACCATTATTCAGACAACACTGTCCTGTATGTGGCTTTCATACCATAATGACACTCCTTTTATACGTCTTCATAACTTGGTGAACTTAACCATTTGGGCTGAAATTTTACAAACGTGATTCACCTGTTTCCAAAACAGAGCCCAAGGAAAAAAGTTCCATTGTCTCGCAGTATAGAACTCAACAGAAACCAAATAGGTGTTTCATTAAAAAATTCTCCTATCCCTCTTCTCCAGAGCAGGGATTTGGAATTCAGCAAGGGGCTTACCCTACTGTCAGAGACATGCCTTTTCCTGTGAAAACCTTCTCCAGTGAAATTACCCTGTGAAATTATCCTATGAAATGAGCCTTTGGGAACTCTGAGGTCGCACACACTCCACAGAGGCTTTTTTTTCAAGTTTAACAGCTTTGGAGTTTCCTCCAGCCCTGAGCCAAATACGAGTTTCTAGATAATTTGCTGCTCTTGGCCGTGGAAGGGGTGCTGGTAATGCTGGGGGAGCACGGAGACGGGGGATGCTTTTCGTGTGCTCCCATTGCTCCTCCTGCTGGAGTTGAGTAGCATGAGGGAGATGGGTAAAGCACCAGCTGAGTCAGTATAAGTAGGGCAAGGGAAAAGGGTTGTCCATTAAGGCTTTTCCCACAACTACTGAGGTTGGCAATTTATATGGCTTTTAAAGGAAAAATGTACTTTCTGTGCAAGCTTTTTATGCTGTCAGCTGAACGAAGAGAAGTAATTCTAATTGCATGGGGAGATGTCCCCAGTGTTCCCAGCACCAAGAGCAGGGATCTCAGCAAGAAAGAAGATGAGGCTTTTTACACCTCTCTTTTCAGTCCCTGTAGTCCCTTACTCCATTTCCCCACATCCTCACAAGAGTTATGGTACTGCCACGTGGCATCTCCTGGATCTTCAGACTTCCAAGATGGTTTGGAACAGATAAGATGTGATCATTTCATTATAGAGTCACAGAATTGTATAGGTTGTAAAATACCTCTAAGAACCTTGAATTCAATTACTAGCCCAGCACTTCCAAGCCCACCACTAAACCATGTCACCAAGTCTACCCAAGTTTTAAATGTCTTAAATTTTAAATACCTCCATAGATCTTCTGCACATGGAAACAAAACTGAGACTGCAAAAGTCACCTAAACTGTGGCCTTCCTAATTTCTTGCTGGACTTTGTGACCTAAAGCTCTTGAAGAATAGAAGGAGGTATGCATGTGCTTGAATGTAATATCCATTTTTCCCTCCTAATTTGTGTCTGGATAGCACAGACACCAGACCATCCAGTGTGAAAATACACAATATCCTAGGTAAAAATGCTGTCAAAATTGGCATTTGGCTATGGGCTGCAAAGCTGAGAGACACCACAAATAGGAAAACAAGAAGAGTTTCATTAATCCAGCTGCTCAATAACCTAATGCAGTTTTTCAGAGCCTCAGTGCTGGATTCCTGTCTCCAGGCTCTCTTGTGGTCAAGGAAGTGTGAGGATCCACAAATGACAGCATGTTCTTGGCAGCAGCATGCCAGCCTTGCAAGTCTTGCAGGACTCTGGTTCTTCAGATCTTCAGGTTTTCATTCACCACAGAAATAAAAAGGGCATGCACATGATTTTCTAAATTTTCTTTCTGTCTCCTGTACTTCATGCACATCCTCTGGTTCATACGTGAGTCTGAGAATGAAAGAGGAAACTGACGGATTTATCTATTTCACATCACTTTTCAGTAATGTTATTAGATGGAAAATGAAAAAAAAAAAAAGAAAACCCATCAAGCAGTGAAAAAGCATTTTTAGAAATGGAGACAGTAGACAAACGAAAAAAACTGCCTGAAATGTCATAAAATTTGATATGGACATAATTTAAATTTCTCAACAAATCTGGAAGGGAACACATTTATTATATGTAGTTGTGACACAGGGTGGCAGACAGTTGGATTCACTTTGAATTTCACCATAGTGGTTTTCTAGGTAAGTACCTCTCACCACTAGAAGGCACAATGTCTGAAGTCCTTTCCAATTGTAAAGGTAAAAGGTTTTATGTTGGACACCATGTGAGACAGACTTGCCTGTTGAGATCCCTAGTGAAAGGAGGTGTTCAAAAATCACTCCTGGTAATTGGGAGAGGAATAAAGCACCATTCCCTCACTTCAAGAGCAACTCCTCACCAGGCTGTGCAGGGCTGCCCTTTGAGTTACTGAGTAAGACAAGCTCTTCCACAGCTGGAGAATACCAAAGCTTCCTCTAGAGCTTCAATGAAAAAAACAGGTTAAAATGAAATAATACTCAGAGTGAAAATACCATTCCTTTAAACCATGTCTTCCTAGACAAGGATACATGACTGAAGTTAAAACTTTCTTTGGGAGGCAGAGAAATTCAAAACTTTGCTTTGGACACTTCAGAATTTTTATGAGCTTGGACATACAAGGTGCAAACAAGCAGCAAGGAAGGATAAACAAGAAGCAATAAGCTTGAAATTCAGCACAAACAATTTAGATTTGACCAGAGAATAAGCTTTTTAAAGCTAAGTATATCACTTAGGAATTTGAGTTTGTCATTACAGGTTGTTTTTTAGAACATGCCAAAATGTCAAGAACAACATGGATGATGTTCATGTCTTCAATATCTTCATGAAGTCTTTTCCAGACTTCCTGACTTAATATTCCTCTAATTCTGATATGTCACACTCGCAGATGTAAAACTACATTACAACACACTAATAAGGTTACAAAGCAGGCTTCAAAATGTTCACAGAAAGTAGACTTTATGCTTTTCCTATCTTTTGCCCATATGTGTGCACATATGTGTGATGAGACAGCACATATGTGTGATGAGACAGCCAGCAGTATATGTCATATACTGCTGGCTGTCTCATCTCTCAGTATATGAGACAGCCACTCATCACACATATGTGTGATGAGACAGCACATATGTGTGATGAGTGGCTGTCTCATCACACATATGATGCACACATGTGTGATGAGACAGCCAGCAGCATAATCATTGCCTGACTGCCATTTTCATTAGGAGCAGTGGCATTGGGGTTGGATTGTACAGGCATGGGGACTAAACATCAGGTCTCTTTCTACTCCAGACCTAAGTGATAATCAAAAGGTAAACTGACCTTTGTAGTGCATTACCAACAACTGTTCTGGATGTGCTGCCAAATCAGCCTTGTTCTGATGGATGTTACAGTGGGGTGGACTGAAGACCAGTTTTGGAGTTGGTACAAGTGAAATTATGCTGCACCTCTTTGCTGATAATGGTAAGACCAGAGGTGTTTAATGATATAAAGATATCGAAGAGATGCTGTAGATGTTTTGCTTAGGTAATCTTTGATTTGGGTCTCCTTCAGCAGAGCTTAGGCAGAGATCACCAGTTCCACCATGAATGTGCTTGCTTTGGGACAGATCAAGAAGACCACAATGTCCATAACTTGTATGTGTAAGAACACAGCTTTGCTCAACCGCCTGTAATAAAATCACTTCAAAAGTAGAACTTCTAATTTATTCTTTTTTTCTACCAGCAAGAGAGGAATGAATGAGATTACAGAAACCTGAAGTACTTACCAGTTTACTGGGCAAAATCTTTGGAAGGTTTAATCATATATTAGTATTGTTTTGGTCAAAACAGTAAAGGTGCAACAGCAATTCTGGTACATCTCCATAAATCTTCTAAATTTGAATATCTGTGAAGATTGCATTTATGGTTTCACAACCAGCTAGAATCTGTAATGCCTCAGAGGAACCACTTTGTCAAAGTGATGACTATTCAGATGGTTGGTTATAATCTGAGTCAACACTTCCCCAGATACAGAGATTAAGAATTCATCATAATAATTGTCAATAATTTATGATCTTAGAATTAGTGGTTTAACTCCCCTTCTGCAACTATTAGCTCCTTTTTTTGCAACTCCACTTCTGCACTCTGCTTCATTTGATGCAAACTTAATAAACAAACCCTCAATTTCTTTTTCTGCTCCTTAATGTTACATGTGCATTACTAGAGACAGGAGCCTTGAGGAAAAGAATGCATATGATTAGATAACTAAAGACTATCATAATTTACAGTGCCAGAAGGCAACATTTGGCACTTGACTGGCACCCTTAATTCTGGCATTTATCAGCTTTTAAGTGCTTGATTCTACAACTATAAAATGTTCTTTCAGGTTGGTTGGATTACTTATTTATTTTGAAAATTAATATCTTAGGTATCAAAAAAAAAACATTTTCCCTTTCCCTGGGCAGCTCATCAGGTGCCACCATGCCAACATTCACGTGGGAAGGACTGGGCAATATTGACACAGACTGTGGACCAAACTCTATTAAAGATAAAAGAGAAAACAGCAGTGAGAGTAAACTGTCTTCTTCTACCAGAGTCTTGTGGAGGTGAGAAAACTTCACCAGCAATTTTCACAGACATTTACTGACTTCAAAGGAATAATGAGCAACAGAAATGCTGGGAGTCATCCAGACTGCAGTGAGCACAAAACCAGGGCTCATTCCTTCTTCCTCTTCCTCTCTTACTTCTCCCAATCTCCTTCCGACTTCTGAGTACACCTAATCCTGTCCTTCTACGTTAGACAGACTCAAATACAGCTGCTCAACTCACAGCAGAAAAATATCAGGAGTCAAATTAAGCATGTAGGCATTTAATGATTCCCTGGATGGACAGACTGATGAACAGAAAGACAGACAAACAAATAAGATAAAAACTCCTAAATATGTAGATTAGCACAAGCAGAGGTATGATTTTGTTTGACCTGCAAGATATCTGATCTCAGGTTTTATATTCTCACTGCATCCAAAAACTGCATTAAAAATATTTAGGGACATGTTATACAAAATTTACAAAATCTGGAGTCAGCACTTGTTCACACACATCAAAGCCCTGTATAAACATAGGCACATTTGACTCCATTGTACAGCTGCTAATGACTTTTTTTTTCTGTAGAGGTTTACTTTTTGGTCACTCATGTGGTAGGGAAGATAATTTTCAAGAAGCCCAGTAAGTAAATTCAGTAAGGCCCAAGGAAGTGGGTATTGTCATCTGTTAACTACCATGTTGAGCTTTGAAGTCAGGAGAAGCCACAATGTTCACCACATGGCCATGGTTAATTTTGAGTGGTAATGTCTTCCTCCAGATGACATTATGTCAACCACTGTAATAATGTGCTCTCTCTAGCTTTGAAGGGTTTTTTTCTGATCAGTGCCTAGGATTTTATCGGAAGAGTCATGGACCTTAGGGGAACAATTGCCAAAAACTCATTGTGAAATTTTGCAGGATCAGATTACTGTGGTGGAGAGAGGGTGAGACTCCAAGACAACTTTAAACAAATCTGCCTAACTCCATTTGTTTAATACAGGTTGTACAATTGCACAAAACCTTATTTCCCTGTCAATAAGAAAATAATGTTGCTTAATAACAAGAAAATTATATGACATTATTCCATCTCAACAGAATGAATCTTGTAGCAAAATCTTTTTTTCCCTTAAGATAGTATATTTCTATTAATATGAAAGAATAGTGTAAAAAATGTTTGTAAGAAAGATGTTTTATAAATGACTAAACGTTCATCAACTCTTTATTACTCAGGTATCAGGTACTGACAAGACTTGTGCTCTAATACTTTCTATTCTTTACCTCTTTATCCTTTGAGTAACTCTTTTTCAGTGCAAAGAAATTCTCTTTCAGGTCTGTAATGGTTGTGAAATTAAATTAACTGACTTAGATCCTCATTATCTCAATTAAAATATGATCCAGAGCTAGTCAAACCCCCTGTGTAGCATCCATTATGGTATTACTCTTACAGTGCTACTTACCCATGATCAAACAGCAAAACCATGAAATGAATAGAAACTGAATTTATGTCTCCAATACCCAAGTCCAATGCTTTGACCACAACATCATCATTCTCTTAAATCAGTCACATTTGGTTTTGGTTATCCCAAATCTCATCAATGAGGTTTTGCATAAGCAGAAAAGCATCAGCACTGGGCTAAAAGTAGCAGCCAGTGGGAGTGTTCCAATCCTAATGGCTTCTGTGGGCTTGAATTGGTATTAATGAGGGCAGGACTTGCCCTTCTGCTACTTGGCCCACAAAAGGATTTCAGAATGCAGTGTTTGAGAGGTAGGGATAACGGGAAAAAGATGGTCAGGATATGCATTTGTGCACCAGTTACTTTGTCTTTTTGTGCAGTTCTTTTTCTGGCAGTTTTATCTCATGGTCAGTCATTCCCCAGACATTCTGATCTCACTCCACCTTCACTACTGTAAGAAGTGTTGCATATTGTTAAGAGTGACTCGTGTCTCACATTAAGAGTCACGTGTTTCAGGCAAGGCCTGTGTGAGTCCAACATACAGAGATTCTCCTGGAGCTCAGGTGCCTGTGGTTTGTGGGTGGGGAGAGAGTTTGGATTCCAGCCCAACTGCCTTCAAGACACATGCTCTGGCAATCTGAGGAATTAACGATTTTTAATTCAACAGATCTTGGTAACTTGCACCTTAAAACTACCTGAGAGAGACTTCGGTGGGTTCATACTTATTTTTAATAACCACAGAAGCTCAGAATTCCTGAAGTTCAAAATTCATGTGCAAGTTTTCCAAGGCAGAAAATGAGATGAGGCAGATAGCTAACTGAGGTGACTTAATTAATGACAAAATTAAAGGAATGTAGTAAAGTGATTCAATAAGCAAAGAATTTAGAAATAACATGTAATTGAGGCCACTCAGTAATTTCAAATTAACCTGATTCTCTTTTGAACCAACACAATTTGGTCTATAAAAACATCTTCTGAGATATATGAGGTACCTAGGCTCTTGCAAGGTCAGTTGGGTGTGTCATCATTCTCCTGCAACCATGAACTTTGCACAGTCTCAATAGCACAGAAGTAAAATGAATTAAGAAATTATTAGCTAAAAGATGTCAGAAATAGGAATGTCAACAGGAAATTAGTTTTTAGCATGGTACACCCCCCAGGCTCCTACAGGGATTGGTATTGTGTCATGTCATCCAGTGCTTTGATCACTCTTCTGAGAACAAGTATAAATATTCTGTTCATAAAGTTTTCAAATTGCACAAAGTTTTCCAGGTGGCTAAATAACAAATGAAGACTAAGCCTCAATACTGAATGAATTAGACCAGTCAGTAACCTCATCCCAATTAAACAAGAGATGTTTTGGCAGGTACAAATGGAAGTATAGCTCGAGAAATAAATGGTTCAAACAGTGCAAAAGATCTCCAGACCAGCAGTGGATGCTCTTCCAGAAAATACAGATTTTTACATTAAAGTTATGATTTCTCCAGGCAAAATGTGGGTCAGATCACATTATTTCCAAATTTTCACGTTTAGATCACAAGAACCAAGTTAATCTGACCACAGGTATACACTTCTGCATAGAAGTAGTCACTCTGGACTCTATAATCACAGAGTCATAGAACCATGTTGTGGTTTGGGTTGGAAAAGGCCTTCAAAGATCATCCAGACCAGCATCCTTTCCCTGGGCTGGGATATCTTCCACTAGAATAGATTGTTCAAAGCCCCATCCAGCCTGGCCATGAATACCTCCAGTGATGGAACATCCACAGCTTCTCTGGGCAAGTAATTTCAGGGTGTCACCATCTTCATCACAAAAAAGTTCTTCCTTATGTCCAGTCTAAATCTCCCTTTTTTCAATTTAAAACCATTGACCCTTGTGGACACACTACAGGCGCTGGTAATAAGTCTTTCTCCACTATTCTTATTAGCCCTCTTTAGGTACTAAAAAGTCACAGTAAGTTGGAGCCTTCTCTTCTCCCAGCTGAACCACGCCAGCTGTCTCAGGGGGAGATGCATTTTAAACCCAGGACGTATCTCTTCCAAATATAGATAATAAAACCAGACTAGATTACTCAATCCCCAAGAGATCTTATTTCTTTCCTTTGCTCATAGTAGATGCATGGGTTAGCATCCTCAATGTAGCTTTCTAAAGTTATATAAGATAAATCTCACCTCAAGTGAGAACAAAGGAAACAATTCTCTCTAAGTCATGAGACATTAAAATATCTTTTACTAAATTATACCTTCAAAACAGCATAAACCAGGAATAGCTCAATTCACTGTTAAAAAAATGACAACTTATACTGGAAGATAGTCTGAGAAATGATTAAAGAGTCCTGTTTTCAAAAACAGTTTTCCAGTTTCACAGTGCACTTTTTGAATCACACTGTGTACACCTCATATTTCATTTGTATCATGATATTGCAGATTGAGTGAAACGGTGTTTTTGTGGTAGTAATGCCATTAGTTTTCTCTTAGAATCCATTCATCAAAGTAAATTTCAACAGTAACATCAATGTTTTCTGATTGGTGGAGAGTTCAGTGTGTCTTTATCACAAACTCAGCCACATCTGTCCTTCAAGCCAGTGTACTGACATTTCCAATGATGAGGAAGGGAGAATGGCAGGCCTGCTCACCCCTACGTGTCTGGCTTGCCTCCCTGATGTGACATCATTGCTCATGCCCTACTCCAGCATAATCGAGCAGGTCAGTGGTTATTCCAAGCTTCACCCATTCCAGATTCCACCCTTAACCCTCCAAAATGAGTCTTTTATAGTTAAATGATTCACTTATTAGGTAAAATAAACATGAAAATAATGTCAAATTAAAATAAAGCGAAGTAGCACGAAGTTAAATTCAGACTGACACTGAGCAAACAGTCTGGCTGGAATCATTATACCCTTTTGGAAACAGGCACGGATATCGGAGCATGGATCCAATTAGTTTCAATTGGGAGGACCCTTCCTGTTCCTGGCTCCCTGAGCTTAAATCTCATCATTTCGATGTTATTTTAGAGCCAGGGACAACTGTCCTGCAGTTGCCATCTACAGGAACTCGAGAAACCTGAAAACTGTGTTCTGGGCTCAAGACAACAAAGTACGGAAACAAAGCATGTCATTTATCATTTGCAAAGATCTTTAAGACCTTCGAGAGGCTTTGGCTTCTATGGAAACTTGGAGAGAGAGCAAACCCAAGCCAGGTTCACCAAGTTCAAGCGCTGGTCTTCGTGTCTGGAGCCAGGAGAGGGGCCAACACACACAGATGAAAAACGATGGGAAAGGGATGTGCAAGGATGCTCCTCAGAGAAATGCTGTACCACTCTTTCAGGCTGGCTTTTATTAATTGTGATCCGCAAGTGATTCATTTAGATGCAGTACCAGACCACCTACAGCAGCTTTTTGGCTTTTCTGGTACTGCCCTTTACCTCAGCCCAGCAGAGGCAAAATGCCAGAAAGTGATATGAAAGAGCAAGTCAGCAGCACTGGAGCAAGCCCCTGGCTGTAGGCAACCGTCTGCCTTTCAGACTTAGCTCCCTTGTTGAAGTTGTGGTATCATATAGGGAAAACACAAAACCACAAAATTAACTTGGTGGTGCCAAGTGAAAGTCAGAGAGGAACTTTTTACAGGGATAGGTAGTGATAGGACAAGGGGGGATGGCTTTAGACAGAAAGAGGGCAGGGTTAGACTGGATATTGAGAAGAAATTATTTTCGTGAGGGTGGTGAGGCCCTGGCACAGCGTGCCCAGAGAAGTTTGGCTGCCCCATCCCTGGAAGTGTTCAAGGCTGGGTTGGATGTAGCTTGGAGCAACCTGGTCTAGTGGAAGGTGTCCCTGCCCATGGCAGGAGGGTTGGATAGCATGACCTGATCTTTACGGTCCCTTTTGGCCCAAATCATTCTGTGATTCTGTGATTCTGATTCCAGGCCAGCTCAGGATATGTTGGACACAGGATTCTTTACTGAGTATGGCTGCTGTTGGTACCACTCAAATACAAACCCCAGAAAAGGAAGGAAAGGCATTTCCCAGGTAAGCTAAGCTTGCTTGAACTTAGCAAAAAGACATTTTTCAGTCCCATATGAGAGAACAATTCCCAGCAGCACTTGAAGATTTTATACCACTATGGAAACCATGCCCAGGCTGTGTACAGTGCAAGGTTCATCCCCACTTGTTTGCAAACATTCCACCACCCTGAGAACTGGCAGTTCCCCCCAGCTATGTCACAAGAGGTTACATTTTAATATCCTGACCCAGCAGAGCCCAGGAACACCTCAGCAGCTACCTGTCACAAGGCGGCTGTGAGCACCATAGATTTGTGCAGTTCCTGATTTTGCATGCAATGTGAATCAAAAAGATTGTCAGGAGGTAGTTTCAAATACCTAGGTCTTTATTTATATTAGGAGGAAAATTGATTTGTTTATATTTAGGAGGAAATATGGACATCGAACACCTTTTATTTTATTCAACTTCTTTGTAAAACCTGAAAGCAAATGCAGCCACAGTATTTCTGCTGGTACACCCATAGTTTTCTTCTGATTTCTGTGTATTTCGTGGCAAGCAGTTCTCATCTGTCTCTGTCTGCTACACCTGGAATTACCAATGCATATAAGTGTATTATCTACACACTCAAATTCCCTTTCAGCCCAATTAAAAACGTACGTGTATTTTTAATTAGTACACTGTTGAATTTGAAAGTTGTGTAACAGTGATTTAAAAATAAAAATCAAAGCTGATATTACCATCTCTGCCAAGTCAGAGTGCTCCAATCAAAACTTGGCGTAATCAAGTTGTATGAATTCTTCCAAACATTCATTACAATCTTTAAAACAATCCTTCCTCCAAAAAGCTGATACAGCATCAGTCATCACTCCCAGGAAGCATTAACAAAAGAGGTATAAGAAAAGGCAAAAGAAAGAAGCTTTTATT
The DNA here is from genome assembly GCA_013397075.1 of Rhabdornis inornatus. Lineage (NCBI taxonomy): Eukaryota > Metazoa > Chordata > Aves > Passeriformes > Rhabdornithidae > Rhabdornis > Rhabdornis inornatus. The sequence goes on from VWZS01004057.1 coordinate 16,329, forward strand.
AAAAATCATGCAAATGGGGCAAGAAAAATCTTAACTTTGTTTTTGCTATACTTGCCTTTCAAATATGGCAGCTGCTGTTTACTTAGGCTTGTGTAGGTTCAGTATTCTCTGGAAAGGGACATCAGCTTTTCAGCAGGACACTTTACATCCTGGCAGTGTGTTACAGGGCTCTGGCCACACAAATAAAAGCCATGCCTGGACAGTCCTTGAGAAATAAAGCTGTAGAATTTCTCCCTTTCTGTCCCTGGAGAAGATGATGATGTCTCTCAGCATTTGGCAGCTGCAGGTCACAACTACAAGCATGAACGAAAAAAGCTGGGAGATAAGTTTGGCCGGGGAAAGAAAAAGGGCATTAAGATATCACTATTTATAGATGTCACCAGTTACTATTTCATGTAATACAGCATTTCATCTCTTAGTACTAAGAATGTCTTAGAAACAAACATTTAAGACCTATTTTCAGTATCATCACACTGTGAGCAAGCTGAGCAGACACTATGGCAGAAAGTGTGTTCCTGTTGACCTCGCAGATGTCAGACACTAACAGGAAATGCTTCTGGAAACACCATCTTGAAGACACCCATGGAGAAAAAGTTGCTCATCTTGTTCCCAGTAATGCATTTTTTATATTTGTTGCCCAGAGAAGCTGTGGCTGCCCCATCCATGGAAGTGTCCAAGGCCAGGTTGGATGGGGCTTGGAGCAGCCTGGGATAGTGGAAGGTGTCCCTGCCCACAGCAGGAGATTGGGACAAGATGATCTTTAAAGTCCTCTCCAACCCAAACCATTCCATGATTCTATGATTCTAAGATTTCCACAGTCTTCCCTGGCAAAAGGTGAAGTGCACAAATGGGAATCCCTCCTGATGTCTGCTTTGCAGCAAGAGATTGTGCCCATTCTGGCCCTTTGAATTTTATAAACCGTGCAGTCTCAGCACACTGGCTACTGTTTTGTATATTAAATTGTTGGGGGGGTGGTATCAATAAACAGCTGCATGGTCAAATTAGTACTGTTTACTGTCAAATTAACAAGGAAAGTGATACTTTCTGCTCTTTGTTTATAACCCTGCACAGTTGGCCCTGGCATCAGAAAGACTAAATGAAAATGGACAGCTCCTGATGGTAGATGGTCTCTGAGATCAAGCAGAAGGGAAATTTTGTTTGTCTTATAAGCTAAACAGTATCTTTTCAGGTTCATGTGTTCAGAATAGCAGCTATTCAGCTGCACCAGCTGTTTTGTATTTCACTGCTAATTGTGTGTCTCATTCCTTGCAGGTCATTGTTTGATTGTTGATGTTCACTCAGGGAAAGGGAACAGGAGTCCAGAGCACATGTGCGTGCATGAGGTAGAAGAGTGGGGAGATGTTTAAATTCCTGGATGAAAGTTGTGTACAGCTGTAGGTTTTTGTTGTACTGAGCTTTAGAAGATAGGCCCTGGGCTTTCAGCACACTCTCTGAGCTCTGCTTTTGGAAAGACGGTGTAAAAGCAATGTCAAACATTTCCAACAGTTACATGATACTGCACCCACACTCAGGGTGTCTTATCCCAAAAAATGCCTCAAAAAATCTACAAACAGACTTTGAGTCTAGAGAAATCTGAGCTCTTCAGTCAAAATATCAATTTTGAACAGAACTGAATCATTGCTTTTATTAAAATATCTACTTTAATAGGAAAAACTTAATTTATTCCAGCTGACCCTCTCTTTAGGTGTGGTCTACACTATTTGAGACATGAAGATGTCACCTCTGTTTTTTGCCATTCACTCACTCTTCTGCCTTTTCTTCCTTCACCTTGCTAGTTACTAAAATTTCTCTTATAATAGTTTCTTTTCTAAACTCCCTTCACTCAGACAGAAATATAGAAAGGCTGTCATAGCAAAGTAAAAATAATTGGCCATGAAAAACAGGCAAAACCTTTGTTTATAATAGATTCCCCCTAATTTTACATGATTTGCCTTATTGTCACTTCAAGACAGGTTTTTACAAGATAATTAGTCTTGGTGTACTCTTCTCTTTAATCCAATAATAATTCTACCATGTATTTACAAGAGTGTAGTTATGAGAGCTGTGTGGACAGATTTCTAGAGCTGCGTTTCTTGTCAGAGGAGACAAAACTTGGAGACAGTAAATATCCAGACTGTTTGCATCCTTCTGTTAAATGCTCAGAAACTATTTGAATGAGGGTGGCATAAAATGCTTGGATGCATTAAACCCAAAATGCAACTCTTCTCTGTCTCCAGTTAAAAGGCTTTTGTGGTTATATCATGTTGATAAGACCTTTGAAATGCTATAAATAGGTAGATAGGATCTCTAAAGAATGTGTTTGAGGTCATTCTAACTCATCCATCTCAAGAAAAAAATTCACTGCAGGCAACTTTTGCAGATCACATAACGTTTGGCAAACAGCTAAAACAGTAAGAGGGGTCATTGCTGCAGAGTGACAGATCAGTACCACAATTAGGCACGAAGGGCAGGATGAATCACATCCAAAGTGCTTTCAGAAAACAGTTAGACCTGTGCTGGGCATCTGACCTGTGTTTTAGTCATTGGAGGTTTCATCCCAACAGTCAGTGAGGTTCACCTGGCTGTAGACACCCACATCTGGTCAGAAGTTCTTTGCCCAAAGTTCCACTAACCAGAGCAGTAAGGCTTTGACTATAGTGGGAGTCAAGACAAATAATTCACTGGTGGATATTGACACACGTAGACACCTGAAATTATGAATTAAGGTGGCATCTAAGTAACTTCCCTATGTCCCTTGTGTAAGAGATGGAGAGGAGTGTTCCTCATTCCACCCTAAGAGGCAACTGTAAATAACAGGTAGGATGTCATACTCCACTGAATTCTAAGGAAATCTACTTGAGTGATTTAAACTATCCACACAGCTTTAGAGGACACAGATTCAATGAGAAGAGAGAGAAAGAATGGGGGTAAAGGATGGGTGGATGGAGTGAGGAAAAAAAAAGAAANTTTTTATTAGAAAACAGCATCATATATTAATAAACTATATGGTGATCTTCACTGGAATTTTTAGAGAATAAATCAGAATGTGCTATAAAGCAAGATATCAAATCAGGATCCTATAAGTTGAATTTTTTCTTGTGCTTTCATCTGGATGTTTAATATACTTCTGAACCTAAAGCCTTTGTAATATTATTCCTTCAGTACAACACTTCACAAATGACTAAACTTCAGAGATAACTGAAGCTATTTCTGAACATTTCTGGACATTTTTAGGCTGACGAATATGTGGAAACACAACAGCAAAAGGTGCCCAAATAATATACAACATAGCTCTGTTCAACCTTGAACATGGTGTCTACTTTATTTAACTCTAACAGCATTTCTGTTATGTGATGCCAACTAATGCAGGGCAACTGTAAAGTCAAAGAGGATAAAGGAAATCACTTTTTCAAATCTGTGCCAGACTCTTTCAAAAGACAACTAGGAATGCAGCAAAAGTGATCAAAGGCAAAAGAGCCTGCCAGGCTTTATTTACTCTCTACTCTCTGTCTGTTGGGGATTGACATTTTTTATATTTTTGTTTCTTTTTTAAAAACAATAGTTTAGACAAATGTGTCTAGACTGATGGTAGAGCAAATGTGACATTAATTATGGATTCTTACACAGTGGCTCAGCTTATGTGGGCAGTAGCCAGTTCCCAGGGAAACAAGAATTGCCAGGCTGCCAAACTGGAAATAGCTGCTCATCTTACCATGGCCCTGTCTCAGAGTGTGACTGGTATCAGATGTTTCAGAAGGGGCTGCTGGCACATGGACCTGGGCAGCTGCAGGGCAGCAGAACCAGAAATGTGCTGCCATATCTCCAGGTGTTAATGGAGAGGAGCCTACAAGGAGATTTGTTTTCACAGCTCTGCAGGAGGTACTTCAGATCCCATCTTGTGCCAGGTGAAAGCCAATTTGGCTTGGAGAAGATTTTTGTGCAAATGTGGTGAGGCTTTGTTTGCACTCCAACCAGGTCCATTTAGTGAAATCCCTGAGCCTGATCTCACAGGGTTGTTTTGCTCAGACTTGACCACACAACAACAGGGACCCAGGCATTAGGCAATATTGCAGATATTTTGCAACAGTGGAAAACATCTTCCTTGCTGGGGACATCTTCCAATTTGGGAAGATTTTTGTGCTATTCTGATTCCATTCTATTGGTGGCTCTCAATAATTGTGCAGTCAGCTAATAAACTAATGTCTTTCACGCCACAGTTGCTTCCAGGTGATGGCTCTGATATTAAAGCAAAAATTCTCATTAATAATTCTGAAGTGAAATCCTTGTATTTTGCTCTGCTGGAAATACTATTTCTGCTTTTCTCACCCTCAGGACATCAGATCTCTCTACATGACAACCCTTCTCTTTGCGACATCAGCAAAACATAGAATCATGGAATCATAGAAGGATTTGTGCTGAAAGGAACCTAGAGACCATTCAGTTCTGACCCCCTGCCATGGGCCAGCCTTCCACTAGACCAGGTTGCTCCAAGCCCCATCCAACCTGGCCTTGAACAGCTCCAGGGATGGGGCATTTACAGCCTTCCTGGGAACCTCTTCCAGAGCCTCACCACACTCTGAATTTCTTCCTAATATCTAATCTAAACATACCCTTCTACAGCCAAAAGCCATTTCCCCTTGTCCTATCTTTCCATGCCCTTGTGAAAAGTCCCTCTCCAGCTGCCTTGCAGGCTCCTTTAGGTATTGGAGGAGGCTCTAATGTCTCTGTGGAGCTTTCCCTTCTCCAGGCTGGAGACCCCTGAGCTCTCTCAGCTTGTCTTCATGGAAGAGGTGCTGCAGCCCTGTGATCAGATTAATGGCTTCTTCTGAACTCATTCCAAGATGTCCCAGCTCCTCTTGTGTTGAGGGCTCCAGAACTGGATGCAGCGCTCCAGGTAGAGTCTCACAAGAGCAGACTGGGAGATCAACAAGCTTTTATGCTAAAATGACCAATGGCCATATTCAATGTGCTCATTCATATGAAATGGTTAGTGACAAGCATAATTATTGAAAAAAAATCCAGCAGCCTCCTTCTAGCCAAACACATAACTTTTCTTATGGCATTCAATATTTCTTTCTATTGAGCTGATTCCTTATAGATCTTCCAGCTAATTCATATTTGATCACTGATGAGACACCACATATATTCTGATTTCTTGTGGAGTTTTTGGAGCACACAGCAAGATATAAACACATTGTAATAACAGGACAATGTCATTTAGAGTGGAACATATTGCTGACCATACTTAGTTTATGCATAAAAGTCTGAGTTGTATTAGTGTCCCAGACCAGGCTGTCAGCTTCTATACAAGTTTATAGGTAATGTGTTATCAAGAAAGGTATTTTTTAATATTTGAGCCCATTAATGAATCTAAAAAAACAAATATAAGATTAAAAAAAAGAAAGAAAGAAAACTATAAGCAAATCGTTCTGTATTTTAACAAAGACTCAGCATAATAATTTTTAGAACTTGCCAGTGATACAACCCGTTATTGGTTTGCCCATATTAAAAACTTCCTGGCTCTATATTTAATCAAAAATTGCTCTGACTGGCAGAAGTGCTGAAGACTGTAACCTTCTGGTTATCCACAGAACTAGAATAACAAGGGCAGCAGGGCAACCTCTCCTCACCCTGCTTCTTCACGCTGTCTCTGTTCTCCCAGAGGGTCCAATTCTTCCCACTCAGTCTAGGGCTGTTTTGCTGAGTCTGACACCAAAACTGTGCAACTGAGTTTCCTGTAGGGATGCCAGGGATGAAACCAGAGTGAATGTGTAGCCACAAAGAATCCCTTAAAACTTAAGACTCAGAAAAATGACTCAGACTGGCTGAGGAAGCCAATTCATACAGATAACTACTCTGCGCAGCACTCAGGCTAGGGTGAAAGAGGTGGGTGAAAACTCCTGCCCTGTTATTAAAAAAGCAATTTCCCTGAATTCTCCCTGAATTGAATTCTCCATTGCCTTAAGTGATCTGCTGGTGAAAGTGCAGCAGTCAGCTCCTCTGGTGCCAGAACCACAGGCGCTGGGCATCGCAAAGCGCCGCGCGCTCTCTGCAGGCAACGCGCTTCCCAAAACTGTTCATTCCATGCTTTTATGAGAGGTGTGAATAGGAGGCCACTGAAAATAGATTGGGTGGGGATGGACCATACTGCTCCCTCCTCTGTGTGTTCAGCATGGAGAAGCAAAGGCTATGGGGAGATCCCTTTGGAGCTTTTCCGTCCTTAAAGGGAGCCAAAAAAAAAGAGGGAGACGGGCTTTTTTAATTGGAAAGATAGAGAGAGGACAAGGGGGAATGGCTTTAAACTGAAAGAAAAGATATTTAGATTAGATGTTAGGAAGATGATCTTTACTGTGACTGTGGTGAGGCCCTGGCACAGGTTGCCCAGAGAAGCTGTGGCTGCCCCATCCCTGGAAGTGTCCAAGGCCAGGTTGGACGGGGCTTGGAGCAACATGGAATAGTGGAAGGTGTCCCTGCTACCTCATCTTTAATATCTGTTGATGTTCATGTTGAACATCAACTCATAGTTCTTTTTTCCCTAACACACACAGAAAATCAGGATGTACAACTGGAGGATGGAGGATCCATAGTGCAAAGGCACTAACCCCACTAAAAGTATTTATTTCATAAAAATATCAGGCTAGTGCCTGGTGTGGAAGCAACTATCAAGAAGGATAGGAAGAAGGTAGGACCTCCTGGGTAGAGCAAGACCTACCAAATGACAGTAAAAGACTCTGAAGGACATTTTGAATTTCCTAAGTAACCAAGTTCCCCTAAGTGACCAAATCCCCCTAAGTCCACATTTGGACTGACATTGTTCCACCTCTAAATTTATGTTATTTTTTTTTATTTCTAGGAGAATATTAATTTTTCATTAAATCTTGGACAAAGAAAAATACCTTTTTCAGCTGAAGGCATAAGTAACAACATCACATGGATTATGGAAATGAAATAACTGCCATGCTGTTCCCACTCTGCACAGTTGTATTCATCTATTTGAACTTGTTCAGCTTCTGCCAGGAGTCAAACACTCACCTTGAGTGCACTAGAGGAGAACTATGACTTTCCATCTACCTCCATTTACAAGATGTTTCCTTAAACATGTAAATTGAACTAGGTGATGTTGTCCCATGGATATTTCATCAGTGAAGGAACTGGAGATATATTCTAGATATTCTGTATTTAAGTGCTTGTTTTATTAATGTTTCTCTATACCTTAGGTCCCTTATTCTAAGCATCAGTATATCCTGAAGTATTATCAACACAAAGTAGTACAGTAAAATTAACCAGCTCTGTTTATTTAGCAATTCTAAAACAGAAATTATATTCAACATTAGTAAATGTGCGTGTAAGGCTAATTTGAATTTACAAGAATGCCCTAAAGGACTAAAACACTGCAAAATAGTGAACTGGCTGTTGCTTGAAAGGCAATTAAGAAAATATATTTTTTCTTTTCCCTTTGATTTTAGACCATCTTTTTACAGGCTTTTGCAAGTTTCTAGTAATTTCCCTGGTTTTGTTCATTCCTAATCTTTTGTGTTGAATAAGGCCTATGTGTTGGGTTGACTCATTTTGTTTTTCCCCTTCCAGTATTTTGTCATTGAATTGGTCACTTGTCATGGAAAGTGCTTCTCTTTCCCTATCTTTATTTTAATAAGAAATGGCTATGAGACAGTGGACAATAAGCATTTTTCCTACCTTTGTTTTTTTATATAATTGGACTTTTGGAGTAGAAAATCCCTTAAAATACATAAGATGCAACCTCAGAATAGGGGTTTTATTTTATGAAAACTTGGTTTCTTCATGGGGGTGAGTCTCAGGCTCTTGCTATGAATTATATGCTCCCAGCACCCAAAGATTTTGAACACTCACTGCCAACTGCCAGAATTTACTGTTAATATCTTTTGAATACTCCCTGCCCCATAAATGACTGCTCCTGACACAGAATGGCTCATACTTGGCATGAGCAACACATGTGCAAGACTGCACACTCATGGAATACACAAGTTCCTTGTGAAAACACGGGCAAAGACACAACAGAGAATAGAAGGGGGTTGGGAATATTATATAAGTTGTGAGAGGGAAGAGAGGAGCCAAAACACAACAAAAAGGAGCCTCTTGGATGGTGAGTCCCAGGCAAGGAAGGTGTGTAAGCCTGTGTGTGGGACCTCACCAGCATCAATGGGACATCAATGACCCAGACTCAAGCCCCACTGAGACCTTGGAAATCCCTCCCGTGCTGGATCCCTGCCCTCTCTCCTTGACCCCCAGCCTTGTAGTTCTTGTCCCACACCTTCTTTGCTGACGTTTTGCTCAGTTCATTAAAGTAACAAAAGATATCTCCAGCAAAAAAGTGTGGAAATTTGCCATTTCCTGCCATTTTACAGCAGTAGCTCAGCTCACACAGACATTGGAGATGCAGTGGAGCCACCCAAGGGAAGGTTCAGGACTGCAGGACCCTGGTGTTTAGTTGTCCCATGGATTCCCACTCCACTACCTACAAAAATCTGCCAATAATTGTTTGTGATGGATATATGGTTAAATATTTTACTTTATTTCGAACACAAACACACCGATGGCACCTATACTAAATATAGGTTATATATAAACATGAGAGCAATGCTTCCCTGGATGTCCATGTATACACTGATAAATTCTCCCCAAAAGTGGGAAGCTGCATCATAACAGCTACTGGGAACAGTCTGGACTCTCTGTTAACTCCCAGCTGACACGGGAGCCCTGCTGGGATCAGGCCAGAAGTATATTGGGGAAAATTCAGGCAATTCAACAGCAAAGACAACAAAGGTACTGCACATGGAAGGCTCCTTGGCACTGTTTAATCTGTCAAAATAGGTGAAAACACTGTCTGTCTTAGAAAAAAAGAAATAAAATAAACAAAAAAACCAAACCAAAACAATAGCATCAGCAACATAAAAATATGGATCAACCAAACCCACTACTGCTTCCCAAGACATTGTGGTCTCTATCCACATTTTGCTTTCAGAACCCCTCCTAACAGGATGCCTTGAGTCCACGAGGTATTTACTCACTGATTTGTTCTATATTTATCCCAGGGTTGAGTGACCAACCTTGTATTGATTTCCTGCCCTTCATGAGAGTTTTGTTCTCTCCATCTCCTCTTTGTATCAGATGACCCTGCCATATAAACATTTCCCAAACACTCCCAGCATGTGCACCATAAGTCACCATTTTTTGAATACAGAGCTCAGGACATATTTTTAATGCATATTCAGGGTGTGGGGGAAGTAGAGAAAAGGGAAAATGTACAGAGTGAATTTATTTCTTTCTTTGCACTATAGTAGTCCATATTAATTCCAGTTGTGCTGATGAAAGAAAAACTTGCCTTGGTGCTGCCCAGGAGGCTCTTGTAGACTACAGAGTATTTCCCTTCTTGGTTGTAGACCAACACAACCTACAGAACACAGAGCTCTCTCTTCACAGCTTTCATCTGGCTCAGCCCTGATTTGCAGAAACATCAATAAGAGCTTTTCTCCAGGCTCTAGTGGGGGATGTCTACATCTCTTGCCCAGTCTGCTTCCTACTCTCCACATTTTGCTGGCAGCTGCCTCTGCTATTGGAGTGACAAATGTGTTCTCAGTTGTCTCCTAATCCCTAGCCTATGGCACTGCAATGAGAGGTGCTCTTGGGGGGCTGGAGCAGAATTTGTGACTTTCAGAGGGGTGTTTCAGTCAGCGGAAGCACAGGTATTCCTGGGGGTTGGCTGTAGCAGCTGCTGGCTGCCCAATCCAGCAAAGTGTGCAGGCCCAGTACTTCAGGTCACCCCTACCCCCATTTGTGTGCACATGGGATAATTCTCAAATGACTTCATCCATCATAAAGCTAAATGTGCAGTCTGAGACGATCCTCTGGAAAAGAGCGGTGTCCCTCCATCCTAGGGGGATGTATCTACAACAACAAAGGCAAAGAGCTTTGTGGGGGTGCTCATCTCACATCACTGATGGCAGATACGCCTTGGTCTGAGGTAGCCAACTTTAGATGAGGACAAGGCCACCCCAGGGTTTTGGTGTGAGCCGTCATCTCACAGGGTCACAACAAGGTGCACTGGGCTTTGCAGAGACCACACACAGGCTTTACTGATATGGTAGTTCCTAAAGATAAATACAAATCTCAGTTCCTCTCCCTCTCCACATGTCCCTTAACTAAGTGATTCTCATGATTCATAGAATCATAGAATCATTCCGTTTGGAAAAGACCTCTAAGGTCATTAAATCCAGCCATTAACCCAGCACTGCCAAACCACGTCTATCAGCACCACACCTACATGTCTTTTAAACCCCTCCAGGGCTGGTGACTCAGCCACTTCCCTAGCCAGGCTGTTCCAGGGCTTGATAACAAAGTAATACAAATAAATTAGCACACTGGTGACTCACAGGTGCCGAGTTTCTAAGAGAGAGTAACATCTTTCTGATTGAAGTTTTTTGCAGACTGGGATACCACGGTCCTGGTGAGAGACATCCAGCACTGCTGGCTGAATTAATTGGAAAATCTGTCCCAGTCTGTAGACACCAAATGGCAAGAAATTTAGCTCCTGGATATTTAGAAACCCGGGCCCTTGCATTTCAGTTTCTTGTTTACCTCCTCCATAGCTGTCACATCTTGCAGAGATGCTACAGGGAGCAGAAGCAATTCAGTGCTAGAAAGTAGTAAATAAAGAAATACAGAAAATTGCAAAGAAAGGGTGAGCAGAGAACTGCAGAGACAGGAGCAGCAGGCCTTATTTTCAGAGCTCATCTTCACTGGTACTGCAGACATGGCATGAATTTGCATGAGACCCAGCCATTGCTATTCACAAAGTTGGGTAATCACCTGTTCCTCTCAACCACTGCATGTGTGTAACCTGCACAGCCAAGAGGTTTTTCCTACAAAAAGCAGCAGCTCCTGGTTTGTACCACTCCAGACTGCCCTTCTGGGAGAAGCCACACAGCTCCTCAGGATGCTCCTGATGGCAAACACCAGGAAGGGGCTGACCACCCAGCTTCACCCAGGTGGGGCTGTGGGGTCAGTCCAGTCTGAACCAGGACCTGGGTTTCTCCCTGCCGAGAGAGCATGTGGGCAGGCACCACATTTTCAAAATAAGAGGAGAATGCATTGAAACTGGTATCTCCACCACTGCCTTTGGTGCCCACAACTATGTTTGCACAAATATATGAGGGGTATCAAGAATTTTATAATGATACTCCCTCACCCATGGTTCCAACTAAAACCACTGTAATAAACAAAACATACAGAGCACATCACTGGCACCAGAGGCTATAATTTTCTCTGAGCAGAAGTATTACCAACAAGAAAAAGAAAAAATGAAAAAAGGCAGGATTTCATCCAATTTAGGAAGAAATCTATGAAGACCTTCCATTAAACTTCTCAACCATTATTAAAGGAAAGTCAGTAGCCAAAAATTCTTTGATGATGACATTGAATCATTTGATGACAGAGTATTTTTGGGAAAGGCTACAGATGCAGATCAATGGTAAAAACCTTGAGTCCCAGGAATTATAATCTTTCAAATATCACAATACTTTCTCTTTTGTGGGAGAAAACTTTTAACCCTCTTTTACAAGTGAACTCCACATTTTCTCTGAAATCCTTTGGTTTTGCAGCTATGAGGAAAACAATATGCGACATCTTTGCTTCTGAAGCTGCAGAAAATCTTGACTGATAGCAAAGAGAAAGCAGGTACCAAACAAGAACTCTTGGTACTGCAGGATATGAAACCTGTAACTCTCAAGCATAGTGGGAGCAGAAGTGTTTACTTTCTTATTTTCCTGCTTAAGACATTTCATAAAACCACAAGGAAAAACATGGGCTACATAGTGAACAATTCATCACCACATGAATCCTCATTATTCAAAATTCTGTTATCTACATATCTTAATGTTTCAAATGTCCCAAATGATTTATTTTTTATTTTTTGCTAAGTTTTAGCACCCAGCTGTGGGCACTTTAAAGAAACTACTTGTGAAGGTGCTGCTCAGTGCTGTTCAGAAGATGAAGTTATCTGAAGGTGCTTCTCTTGCTGTGTCACTCCTGTCCAGTGACACTGACCTTTTATGTGATCTTGTCTTTTTTCTCTTTCTAAATTCTGTGGAAGTGCTCCTATTCAGTAAACCAAATGAGCACCTCTTCAAGCACATGTTAAACTCTATCCCAGCTCAACAGACCATGTAACCCCTTGACTTCAACCATGGATTTAAGGATAAGTATGTGCTTATGCATTTTTTCAGGTAGGAGTCAAAGAAACAAAGGATGTGATCCAAGCTGCATCTGGCCAGCTTTGATCACCTGCAAAACAAAGCTTTGGGCTACCTGTGCCCACCCCACTGAGACCAAAACAGAGATCATTTACTACAAAGTCACAGAATAAGTGTTTGTGTTGGAAAAGACCTCCCAGGTCATCGAGTCCAACCATTAACCCAACACTGCTGAGGCCACCACTAAACCATGTTCCCAAGTGCCACATCTACACAACTTTTAAATACCTCCAGGAATGGTTATTCCATCACTGTCCTGGGCAGCCTGTTTTAATGTTTCACAACCCTTTTAGTGAAGAAAATTTTCCTAATATCCAATCTAAACTGCCCCTGAAACAACTTTCCATTTCCCCTTATCTTCTTGCTTGTTATTTGGGTGAAGAGACAAACACCTACCTCTCTACAATCTCTTTTCACATTACTATAGAGAGCAAGAAGGTTCTCCTCAAGTCTCCTTTTCTCCAGGCTGAGCACCTCCAGTTCCCTCAGCTGCTCCTGGGGCTCCAGACCCTTCCCCAGTTCTGTTCCCTTCTCTGGACATGCTCCAGCCCCTCAATGCCTTTCTTGCCATGGAGAGCCCAGAACTGAACCCAGGATTCAAGGTGTGGTCTCACCACTGCCCAGAACAGAGGGACAGTCACTTTCCTGGTCCTGCTGGACACACAATTGCTGAGAAACAAATGAAAATGTTCACCCAGTCCACATGCCAGAGAAAAGCAAATGACTAAAGCAAGCAGGTGACAATGACTATCAACCAAACATAGCCCATTTTGGTACCCTGGAAGGAACAATTCCTTTTGAGTGCTATTTCATTTAGAAATGTAATTTAATTTCCAAATGCTGAATTTCAACGAGATATTTAACTTTGGTACCCTGGTTAGTAAATGAAGATTAACTGTTTTGTTGGGGTTTTGAGTGTGTGTCCAAACCAGAAATTTTATTTGGAAAATTTTGACAGGATTACATTTTTTCATGAGAACTTCCTTTGGGCTGAAAAATATTTTTCATCTGGGATACACACTGCTCAGAATATCCCTTAACTGAGAGTCACACACAGAAGATCTATGAGCTGTGCATTCAAATTTTTGGAAAGTCATGATAGCATTTAGCTGTTCCCCTTGGAGCTCAAGTCGTATGTGGAGCAAGAGGTTCCTGACTAGGTCTCTGCAGGTGAGGAACCACACTCAGGGAACACATCAGGATTTCCCTGGAGTGGATAAAAGCAGGAGAGGAGCAGACCTGTGATGTTCATCCCTTTGGCTGTGTGTTGGTTTGGGCTGGGATAGAGTTAGTTTTCTTCACAGTAGCTGGGATGGGGCTGTGTTTTGGGTTTGGGCTGGAAACAGTGCTGACAACATGGGGTTGTTTTTGTTATTGCTGGGCAGGATCTACACAAAACCAAGGCCTTTTCTGCTCTTCACCCCATCCCACCAGTGAGGAGACTAGGGATGCACAAGGACTTGTGAGGGGATACAGCTGGGACAGCTGACCCAAGGGATATCCCAGATCATAAGGCATCCTGTTTCAGAAGAAAGAAGGAAGGGAGGATGTTGGGAATGATGGCATTTGTCCTCTCAGGTCACTGTTACATGTGATGGAGTTGCTTTTCTGGGATGGCTGAACACCTGCCTGCCCATGGGAAGTGGTTAATGAATTCCTTTGTTTGTTTTGTTTGTGTGCAGGGGTTTTGCTATATCAATTAAACTGGTTTTTTCTTAACCCATGAGTTTTCTCACTTTTATCCTTTTGATTCTCCCCCCCACCCCACTAGGGGATTGAGCAAATGCCTGCTGGGTTCTCAATGGCTGCTGCAGTGGTGGTGGCACTGAGGGGATAAGGGCTTCTTGGTCAGTATTATTTATCAATTGCATTAATTAGCCCCAATGCATGGTGGACCTCAGCCCTCTGCATGAGATGGGAGGTCAAGAGCTAAAAGGGAACATGGCACAGGGAGATGTGGCAAGCACCAGGAAGGAAGAAATGGTAATGAGATTATCATGTTTATTCAATGTCTGGTGTCATACATGTTCCTAGAAATAATGGAGCACCTGGGGACTCAGAGAGGAGCTTTTCAGAGCATGGTCTGGCTATTTTTTCGTGTAGAACCAGCAGATGGCAAAAAGGCCCTGAGGAAACATCATTCTCTTTGACTATGTCTCCCTAACCCACTGCCCCTGGGTTTGCCTTGCCACAGCCACTACTTTTCCTCTCCTCTTCCTTTCTGTGGAGGAGAAAACCCTCCTGTGGGCCAGGAATGGGAAGGGATTGATGGTCCTGTTCTTCATATGATGTCTGGGAGACAAACAATTAACCTGACCATTTGAGTGATGAGTGAACATCTCTGGACAATCCTCTCTCTGCAAATGGAGGCTCCAGCATGAAATGATTTCATTTGGATTGCAAATTCAAGGGAGTAGCACAGTGGCTTCAAGAACTTACTATATTATTTTCATATACTGTCATATATTTTCATTATTTTATGGCTAAAACTATGACAGGATGTCAGGCTGTGTGGAAAACCTCTTTCAAAGCTTGCTGGCATTACCTATTGATGATTTGTCACCATCCCTTATGCTTGCCTGTAGTTTTTTTCAGAGGAAGGGATTAAGCAAATGCTCTGCTATCACTTCCTGATGGAGCCAGGCAGGTTGTCACTCCTCATCCAAACTACTCTGGATAAACTCCATCACTCAGTTAAGGAGTGCCCAGGAAACCCCTTACCCGTGGAGAGAGTTGTGGAAGTTGTGGCAAATACCTGGGACAAGGACATTTTCCAGCAGCTCAGTATTTCCTTAGCAAACCAACCTCCAAGGTGTTGGTGACAGCCCCCAGGGACTCTGTAGGTAAAACAAGAGCAATGCACTGGGCAGAGAAAGGAGGGTTTGTGAAGGAGGATCTCTACCCTCTGCACTGCCCAGGGGAGTTGGTGCCACCGAGGTCCCACCTGGCCACTGAGACTTGTGACGCTGGGAACTGCAGTCAATTTAATTCAGGTTGTCTCTCCCAAAAAAGCAAATCGTAAAAGTACATTAAAATGTGATTTGTTGAATGGCAACCAACATAACAAGCCACCCCAGACAGCTGCTTTTGCCAAGCCTTCTCTTCCTGACAGGCAGCTGGAACTGATAAAGCCATAATTGTCCCTTCCACTTCAGAGAGCATCATGGGGAGGAGTGGAGAGAAAGCAGTCTCTGTTCTACCTGGTGGGCACAGGACTCTCATGCAAAGCAGATCTTTGGGTGGAGCTGGTGCAAGGGTATAGAGAATCAACATTAATCAACATTTAACATTTAATCAACAACTATCACAGATATTTATAATACCTGTAAATACTGTAGTCCCTCTACTCTTCCCAGCCCTGGTCCTGCTGGTCTGTCAGGTGCTGGTGGAGAGGGTGGAGCAGAGCTCCATGTTGCTCCTCCATGGCACAGATGAGCAGTCAGTGGTTTGGCTGTCAGAGGAGCCCAGAATCAGGCTGGTCTCCTAGGAAACAATGGCATTGTTGCCACTGGAATAAACATCCTGGTGGGCCATTTGTGTTTATCTGGTATTTCCATTCTCTGTTGATTAACCCAGCCAAGTGAGGTCTTCATGTGGTAATTACAGCACAGCTCATTTGTGTGTGTTTTACAATGGTGTTGATATAATCCCACTAGAGCACCCCAAGCATGTGCAAGGAGTTCCCACCAGAAATCCAAATAACGCCCCAGCACTGCTGACAGCTTAATAACATGACAAAGTTCAGTCTTGCTGGATGTCAGGGACAGGAATGCAGCTCAGGCTGCTCTGACCTGGAGCTTTCAAAATACTGTACAGTTGAGGCTGAGTGTTTGACAAATAACCTTTTCTTTGCCTGTTCATATCCATCAGACGCTACCAGGTGCCATGGAGAGGCCACATGCCACTGTTAAAATGTTAAATTGAGTGGCACAGCCATCGAAAGCTCTGAGGAGGGACATTTATCTTTATTATTATTGTTATTAATAATGCAGATATTGCTGTGCATTGCATTCCAAGGTATTTTTGCAGCACTAAATCATCCAAACGCCCATCGACGGCCCTGATAAATCACACAATAAACCAAAATTCAATACAGCTGTCAGCCCAGACCCCAAGCAAAATCTCAGCAAGCTTAATTATAAAGTTCAGGCGGAGACTGAGCCTGCTTGTGAGGAGACTGAGCCTGGCACTGGCATGAGGGGCAGGCTGGCATTGCCAGGAGGAGCTCGGGAAAGGCTGCATCAGCCCTCTCCTCCCACTCCATAGCATCCCAGCACTGCCACGAGCAGCTAGGTGGGGATAGCTGCTCATTACAACACCTCTCATTGTTTCCCTCTTTCTGCTATTTCCACTCTGCTTTGCTTCTTCTGATTTATTTTAAGCTGTTTCTCTCTCTCGGTATTATTTTTACTTTTCCTTTTGCTCCTCTCCTTCCCTCCCATCCCTTCCCTCTCCACCATCACTTGCCTGCTGTCTCACCATCCCTTTCTTGCTCTCTCCCTCTTCTTCCCCTCCCGACCCCCCCATCAAAGCAAGGAAACCGTAACCCAAAGGAAGAACAGGAGTTGAACCTGTGCCAACACAATGGGCCAAGAGGCTACATATGGAACCAGCAAATCACAGAGCCATGAAGGATGTTAGTGATTTAAAGTTATGTATATTGAAGTCTGGATCTTAAAATGAATCCATAATAGTAGAGGTAACTAATGGAGAGACTTAACTGACAGCAAGCAGAGTTTTTTTCTTCAACATTGTTATGTTCCCACAAACTCCTCTCTTCCTGTCCCCACCCTTCCCCTGCTCCCCTTTCTGATTAGTTCAACATCCACGCTGACAATGAAGAGCTAATGCTGCTGCTTTGTGAATAAAGATTTTACCCTATACACCATAAATATGAGTGCTGGTGGCAGAGCAAGGCATCCAACTGGCTCCAGCATCTGTGGGGCTCTCCCCATGGAATCATGCCAGTGGCAAGAGATGGGGAATATTCCCAGCAGAGCAGGCAGGTAGCACATCTCTGGCTGTGGTGTGATAAATACCCTTCTGAGGACCTGGGACTCAGCAGAGATGTGATGCCAAAGCCAGCTGGTCCTGTGGCAGCTCAAACCCCAGCTGCACTGATTTTCTGCCATCATTAAGGATGATAAGGGAAAACTCAGAGCTAAAATGTTGCTCAGAGGGAAGGATGTCACTGCACATGTGTGCATGTATAGTGTATAGATAGATGTGCATATGTGTACAAAACATTATACAAAGCAAAACTACAGTAAAACATTACTATAACTGCAAAGTCACTCCAGAGTCAGGAAAGATCAAATACTGCTCGTCTGCCCCAAATTTGCTACTTTTTATAAGCAAGCACTCAGACTTGAGGCAGCAGCTGAGGAGCTTCTGAGCAGCCACAGCTGCACTTGGAACCCTAACCCAAATACCTGCCTTTACTACTTAGTGGATATATGTATACAAATTTATACATTTTTATCTATAAATATATAAATATGCATGTATATCTTGGCTCAGGTCATCTAGTACCCTCCCAAACTAACCTTTGAAATCAGCTGGAAGCCCATTTGTACAGGGGGTACTCCTAACAAGGCATTTGCAGGCAGCTATTCAGTTGAGGAGGGTAAACCAGTGTGGACAGAAGCCAGTTTATGCCAGTTTGTCCCAGAGGGTGGGAGTGATCCCAGTACATTGAGTTTATTGGTACAGCAGTTCCCTGAAATCACAGCACAGTGCAAAAATCACATCTTTAATAGGTGAAACGGAGCATCTGAAGTGAAAACTCATCTCTGAAGTTTTGAGTCTTGGTTCCCACACTGTGAAACATCATCCTGTGCCCCTTGGGGACACAAGAAGTGATCTGATGAATGTTTGTGAAGCAGTCACAAGCAGCGCTGCTGCAGAAAGCACATGATACCGTGACTGTTTAGAGTTTCCTAACAGGATGAGCAATAAGGAACAAAGAAGGCCCAGCACCACTCTGTGCCAAGAAAACAAATTGCATCACCCATTCAGAGCACCAAGAGGGCAGGAGCTGTGCAGGATGTGGTGCATGAGCTGATGAAAGCTGGTACTACAACCCATCCACACCAGGACTTGCATGAGGATTACACGGGCAACCTGAACTCCAGCAGGTCCTTCAAAGTCCTTCCCCTGGCACCAATAATGTTCTTTAATGTTGTTTTAACGAAGGGTTGAGGGAAGGTGGACTTCTTGCAACAAATTCTTTCTCACACTTCCCAATGCATGTACTTCCATACAGCTTTTCCCAAAACCTGTGGGTTTTGGGGCAAGGGAACCAGAAGAAATCCCCTCGATTATCTCTGCTCTAAAATTCAGGAGCATGAGGGTTACAAGGCTTACATATACACTAAAGAAAACACCCTTTCTTCTTTTTTTTGACAGTTTAGACGATTCAAACTGCTGCACCTTCTTCCCTATGGCATTAAATTCCCCTTTGCATTCTGCAATGCTGATTTAGGGGGAAATTTAAACAGATTAAAGCCTCTGGGGTGTATACACAATACCCAAGAGAGAAGGGTTGCCTTTGCCTCTAGCTTCTGAACAGCAGGGTAGGTTGGAAATTGGCCACCAGCCACTGGCATGGCCATGCTGGGCTCTGGGGTGGTGGAGGAGCCAGTTCCATCCTGCTGAGGAGTGACTAGACTGCGGGTTTTCCTTTTCCTCCAGGCTCCTCCAGAGAAAGGCTAGATCCTGTCAGCGGTGGCTGAATATTGGCCAGATTATGGGGCATGTGGGTATAGCCTATATTTATTTTTTTAAGTATATATTTGTTTGATGTTTTGCAAGCATCTGCTTAAGATTTCTGTGCTTATCTAATGGGAGGAAAGAGGCCATTCTTCCCAAAGCCAACTCAGTGCAAGAAAATGTCATAACACTGCTGGGCCCCTTCGTTTCATCCTTCGCCAGAGGGACTCCATAGTTCCTCTGCTGCTCCTTGGAAAGCCAAGAAGTGAAGGCTGGCAATTAAAGGCATCTGCTGGGCTCATGAAAGGAAAGGCATGCGCGAGATATGAAGGATGGATGACACCTGAAATGTCTAAATTCTTGCCTGACGCAGACTGGACTGATTGCAGCATGTTGAGCAGGACGTGTGGAGTGTTACGTCAGGTATTTAGATAAAAAAGAAAACCCAAACTAAACCCTCCTTGACAAAGCTTCCCCCCACCCCATTGCTGAAGGAAGAGGTGCCAGCAGCTCTGTGGAGCCCATCAAGGCCTCTATTTTTTACATGGCAAGCAGGGAGAGACAGCAGTACAAATCCCCGTCAGAGAGAGCGATTACCTGGGTAGAAGTGAATTTTCAGAGACTGAATGACCAAAAAAATGACCAGCAGCAGTGAGACATTGCTGTGGAAAGGGGAAAGCTTTGGCTTTTCTCAGAGCAAATGAATAAGGAATGATAAAATGATGACAGGAAAAGTGATAAGCGATCCAGGTTGTTACTCACCCCATTTTTCATCATTCAGATCTGCAATCACAGTCACTTATGCACAGAAACCACTTATTTTACACAGCACCTAGTGGATCTGATGCACTCAGTTTTACTACTGTCAAACATCACCTAGGCCAGTGTCCACAGAGCCTGAGACCAGTGTTAGATTTGTTTCTACAGTGAGAGGGGACAGACCTATAGGGAATCATTTTTAATTAAATAAACACTAAAAAAACCACCAGTGTTGAACACTTTTTGTGTATGGTCAGTAGGTCAAACCTCAAGGGTTGAGGCTCCTGGCAGCCCTCTCACTCTCAGAGATGCTCATCAGGACAGAGCAGTCTCATACCTGTGGTTCTGGCATGACAGTGACACGATGGAGTAGTGCAAGGTGTGTGTTTCTACAAGAATATTCACAGCAGTGTCCCCCATCAGCCACAACACTGCATAGGAACCTCAGCAGCTGAGTGACAGAACAGCAAAGCTGAACTGGCTATAAATTAAGGGGAAAAAAAGGAATTTATTAATTTTTTGGTACATCTGATGGTGAGTTTTTCAGATTCCCTGGTTTTCTTTCATGCTTCCACACCTGGAGAGAAAGGGAAAGATCACATCTGCTATGAAGGTGCACCTGGGTGTTTGCACATTTCGGTCTTTGCCCATTTTTATATCACACACAACATCAAAAGAGATGTGGTACCAGAACAAAGCAGGACTAGAGAGATGTGACCCATTGTGTACAATCTTTGGGACCAGAAGAGAAGGTTATATGTAAATTCAGAGAAATCCTGCTTGCTCCTTTCCAGCTGGAGATGTTGGATGATGAACTCTTGTTGTTTCAGATGGAATGTGATTCCTTATCATTTGCTATGAGAGGGATTCTGAGCTTTTTTATCTAAAGCATCTCTGGAACTGGTTTGCTTTGGGGAAGCTAAATTCAAAGTTCTGTGCTGGAATTCAATTTACAATACTTCACATTTGTGTATTGTAATCCCAGAAAGGACATCCTGGAGCCAAGGCACCCAGCCCTCCCATGGCTGTGTCTAATCTCTCACAGCAGAAACAATATAAGAAATGAAGCAAATGGAAACCTACTTCCTCATGGACTTGCTCTCAGCCCTGGTATTTTGGGACTTCTTGACTTGGACATTGCTTCCAAAGTTTTGTGTTTAACAACACTTATGGATCTGTTCTTCAGGGAGTTGAACCCCATACTCATTTTGATCTGCACAGCATCATCCAGTAAAGGGCTCCAAAGTTTAATTACACACTGTGTAAAAAGGCTTTTCTTTTTGACTGCCTTAAACTTGCTGCTTGTTTTTGTCATTAGGAACACATAACTTCTGATATGAGAAATAGTGAATGGTCACACCCTATTTCACCCCCTCCATTATTTTATAGATGTGTATTATAGCCCCACCAGTTCTCATATCCCAGTCTTAGAGTAAGGGGTGACTACAGCTCTATCCAAGCTCTGAGCACACATTTGGTTTTTTGTAGGCAAGGAAAAGTTGCCTGTTTCAAAAAAAAAAATTAACAAATTAAACAAAAGTCCAGCAATAACGCAATGAGAAAATAAACCACTTTTATTCAAATTATAAGGTGTTAATCACTCTTGGAATATAATTATAAACAGCTCCAATTCAGGAAGGTGAATTCTTCATTTAACACATACTCACTTGAGGGATACAAAAGAAATATTTGCTTATATATTCAAAAGCCTAAAATGAAACAATAAGCAGATACTTTTTTGTGTTTAAAAATTAAATTTAACTCTTCCTTCAATAATAAAATATACTACCTATTATACAAAAAGGACATTATTTTATTCACAGTTGACAGAGTATAGTCTCACAATCATAATATTAAAGGTGAACTGCAATGACATTTTAATTCTATTTTTCCTATTATTACAGATTATGAGGGTTAGAGCAGCACAAAAAGGCCCTAATCAGGGTCCTATCGTGTAAAGAGCTGCACATGCAGAGAACAAATACATCGTTCCTACCCCAAAAGGTTGCAATCTAATCTAAAATTGCACATTAAGAGAGGATGTTCCTTGACTGAAGAACACATGTACACAAAGGGATCCTGGCTTGCTTTCTTATCCAATGGAGACCTCTGGATATATAGTTACTTTTCACTGTCAGACACTATAAAATAATTGCTTACAAATAAATTACTTTTCTTTGAAGCATACCAGATCTGAGTTTAAAGGTAATTCCTGCTTTTTCCATATGAGTTTCTGATCATGCTTTTAGCCCAGCACTTCAGGTGGGAGCCCTGAAGCCATTAGCCATTTCTGGGATCAATGACATTTTGGAGGAGAAAATCCAGTCATGTGAACTCAGGTCTTGACCACTAGCTAAAACTTTGAGTGTCCTTTCAAATGAGCTCTTTTTTGTCTGTATAATGCCCTGAAGAGGTACCATGTCTGATCATCATGTCATGGTTCACTGCCCAAATTTTGCCTTTGAATATCAGTGCAGGTTTTAAGCAACTGTGGGTCCACTGGGGCCATGCAGGTCTCTGCACAGGTTGCTCATACACTGATAGGAAACTTATCCACATACCTCTTAAGACTTCCAGACTGGTTCCTGCTATCCTCTCTCAGTGGGCTCCCCTTCCTCTCTTTCAACCTCAGACCTCCTCAAAGTCACCAGAATTGTGCTCCAAATAAGTCAAGATTTGAAAACAAATAGGTTTGGGAGGGCAAAAAAGCACTTCTGCTCACCCCCGAATCTTACTACACAACTTGGTTTTGATCTTCAGGCTTTAGAACTGGAAACAGGTTACAAAAGTAAATCAATTGATCACAATAATATAATTTTCTAGGAAATACACAGCAGGACCCTTCATTAATAAAANAAAGAAAGAAAGAAAGAAAGAAAGAGAGAAGCAAAGGGGGGTTACCATCATAGCTCTAAGTGTTACCATAGATGAGGACCTGTTCTCCAGGAACCAAACCAAGCAGCTGCGGGGAATTTGTTCATAGTCTCTGAAAATACAGTCAGGAATAAAAACTGTCAGGTTTGCACCAGCAAAGAGGGTTGGGCTGGGGAGTGGGGGTTTTCACCCTAAATTCTTAGTTAATAATGCCCAGCAAATTCCATCACTAAACAACACAATGTACTCCTGGTTTCTTTGAAACACAAGGCTTAGAAACACAACAGCATTGGAAATGAGAAGTGAGGCAGCGGCGGCAGCTCGGTGCACTGAAGGGAACATTTTTAAGCCATTTAGCAGGAGTTTATTGCTCCAGCACTGGAGGCTTTGAGCATTCAAGCACGACAGGGTGTGCATTGTAGTGCCAGAGCTGCCCACCCTGGGTGTGTGTGGTGTGGGGCAAGGGGCCAAGGGCTGTGTTTAAACGCACCCAAACGAGAAATGCGATTTAGGCAGAACAAAGCACACTCCTGTTGTGCCTCCCCGTGATTAGAAAATAGATCTGTGTCATTATAAATAGAAAATGACTGGTGACAAAGATGCTGCTTTGACTCACTTCTGAGGCCAAGCTCCTTCGCTGCGGTTCCTGATGTCAGACCAATTTAGCGGCTGCGCTGCAGGCAAGTGTGTCTGGTTTGGGGTTAGCCAGTCCACATCTCATGATGGCTTAATCTCATTTTAAAACAGCAGGGGATTCACTGGGGTCCTTTGCAAGCATCACTCCTTCGCCCAAGGACAGCTCTGAACACCTTCAAAACACGCTGTACCCGCTGCAAGGCTTGGGTTGCTAAACAGCAAATTACCTTGCCCTCCAAGGGACTGCCAAACTTTCGGGGTCTGTGAAGTGGAGATCCTGCTTCCACACAACTAATGGTGTGGTTCTTGTTTATTCCAGTGGGAACCAAATCAAAGACACAGAAATAATAGTGCTGTTTCAAAAGTGTAAGTTTTCCTCTTTATGCCACTTTCCATCCCAACAAACTTCACAGCATTATTGAATTAAATAATGCAGATAAATACTCTGAATATATATATATGTGTGTGTACGTATATATAGCTTTTATGTTGTAATATCGGTAATTAAAAAAAAAACAAAAAAACAAAAAAACAAACACAAACCCCAAAAACCCAAACCAGAAACTAGATCTGAAGCCCCTATTGCAGTATCTGGAATATTCTGTTCATTTACTCCTAAGCATGCTTCTTAAAACAAACTGCAATCTTTCTGCTTCGATAATTAAATCAGAATCCCACTTACATTTGTATTTTATACCACAGTTTATTCCCAAAGCTGAGGATAACCTCTCATTTCCTGAAAGCTCTTGAAAACTTTCTTAATGAAAGAGTAGAGAAATCTGCTGTTTGCAAATTCTACTTACTTATTGCTTACTTCCAAACTAAAGTAGTTAATTTAATGAAGGAGAAAAAAAAAAGGAGTGAAAAAGAAAAAAACAATTTGGTGCCTGTAGCCATTTCCCAAATTCTTCAGAGTTTATAGACCTAGAGAGACAGGGAAAGAGCAACTTCTCAGCAGTGCAGCAGAATAGGCTAAAATGACCCTGTGAAACCCAAGCAATTCTGGGAATTAAAGGATGTTCACTCCTGTTATGGTTCCACACTGCAAACTGCTTTTAGGGCTCCCAGTAGTACCCATTAGCAAGAGCCAAGCTTTTCTGTTTTAATTTAATTTAATTTAATTTCCACCAACAAATTCCACCCTGTGGTGAGAATTGACAGTATCATGTTGAGAACCATTAGAGCATATTTGGATTGTTTTTACTCCATGTATACATTAAAAAAAAAATTCCCCCACCCTTCTTTATACTTCTTATTATGAAGTGGCTTTTCTTTACACAAGCCACTTCATAATAAGAGTGAGGCAGACACAATGGAGGCATCGTTGTGCTGTGGGATACCACCATAGGGAGTGTGGCTGGAGATACAGCAGAACATGCCTTGGTATTGCACTGCCAGCATAGCCTGGTCCCTGCTCACTCTGAAGCCCCCATGGGACCAGAACAGAGCCTGGCAGCACTGCTCGTGTCCCTGCAGTCACCACCTGGTGTCCTTCTTCTGCACTGAGAACCTTTACACCACTGCTGCTTCCTTTTCTCCCTGAGTTCTCTCTGCACTCGAAACATCTTCATGCTTATGCCACCTTTGGCTTTACTGGGAATTCCTATTGGGAATTCCCCCACTGGGAATTCTGCCACCAGATTTCAAAGGGAAGAGAATAATAATGCCCTTCATTAATATAGGCTTTTCTGTCATGGCTTTTAGGCCCCTCTCCAGGCAGGCAAGCAGGCAGGCAGGCAGGCAAGCAAGCACATGTTTAACATTAAGCACATCAGCATCCCTACTCACATGCTGCAAGCTAGAAATGCTCATTAGTGCTGGATCATGGCTCCAGCTGAGCTTTAACACCAGCCAGGAAGCCAGGCAGGAGAAAAGGTGGCCCTCAAACCTTTCATCATGGTTGTACCATCACTGGTGGAGCAGTTTCAACTCCTCCAGTGGGTGGTGGGTCCCCTTGGCAGCAGAGGCACGACCCGCTGAGCTGTGACAATGCCACCATTCAGAGCTGCTTAGCTGATGAGCACAGCTCAAACACACCACATTCAAATCCATCCTAGGGAGCGTTTTCAGGATTAGTATCTCTCCAGTGAATGCTGAAAGGGGAATGATTTGGGGCAACAGGGGAATAAGATGATTGCTGCGGTCTCTGAGAGGCTGCTGAGTCCTGCGTGGGGAGTTACACAGGGTTCTTTGTGTTTTTCTGTCACTTGTTAAAAAATGGACATATCAAACTTTGGAAAACAGCTTTGGATGGGGTTTCTGGGCTTTTCTGGGGCCGAGTGTTGTTTGGAATGTGGGACAAGGAAATAAAGCAGCTTAAGGTTCTCTGCTTTCCCTGCACATGAGCTGGAAGGGGAGAAAAGGGAACAGGACTCCTCTTTTCACTGCTGAGCACTGAGTGGGCTGTCCTAGTTCCAGTGTCCAAACCAGCACAGCCCTCCTGAAAAGAGGAAATGGGAAATTTGTGACTCAGAGGGAACATGTCTTCTACCTGAGACAAACCCCTAGGCAAAGCCACCTTCAACATGCTGCCTGGCTCATGCCTGTGCTGAAATTCACAGTCCAGCTTATCACGCTTGGTTAAAGTATCCCAGATGAAAAGACACAATTTTTAAAATTATTTTAATGCTGTTTTCTGAAAAAAAAAAAAAAAAAGAAAATCATTACCTCCTTCAACTTCTCAACAAGTATAAACCTCACAGCTTTCCTGCCTCCTCTGGAATTACTAAGTCATTGCAGACATCAAAATTAATGAAGAGATTAAAGATTCAGCAGAGGCAAATTCTTACTGGAAAAATATTTCTTAATATCAAAAACTATTCAAGAATAATTAATACATTTAGAAAAGTAATAAAAAAAGGCAAATTTCCTGATGCTTAAAAGAATACACATGAAGGAGGATACAAGACTTAGGGTTGTTTTTTTTCTTTAAAACACCAATTCATTGTTTTAAAAAATAATGCTTCCATGTGCTTCTGGTTTTACGGGAGTGTGATTTCCACTGGCTATATTTTTGCCATACTTTCAACTCAGCTAATTAGCCAAACTCAGGTGATGCAGACAGGGGGCTTCATCCCACCAGATGGAAGGGCTACACTAAAACACAGCTTCCCCTGTGCCCATCCATGAGAATCCTCATACTTATCACTGAGGAAATGGTTATGGCTAACTTGGAGCTGAATTTGAGCACAGGCAAGAGAGGGAGAAAGGTGTTTAGGGGTTAAAATAAAATAAATATATATTTAAAATTAGTGCTACATGCAATTTAGCTGAACTTTCTTGTAGGAAACAAAGTTATTTATTTTCTTTGTGCTATAGACTGTCATTCGCCCTGGCAGTGGCTTTTCAGCTTTTGCAACCAGAGGAGTAACCTGTAGTTCTATATCCCACACTAGACCTGATAAAGCAATATAATTATGTAATTTCTATAGGAAAAAATGTTTCTCACAAGGCCTGCTTTAAATAGACTTTAAACAGATACTCTTTAGTCCTACCTGTGCTGCAAAATGACCTCTTGGCAATTCAAACAGTTCTAACAGAGAATAAAGGTAACTAATCTGTGGGATCCTCAAGACTCCCATACCACTGCTAATAGAAGAAAAATCAATATTATTCCAATATGAATGGAGTGTTGGATTGACTAAGCAGGGAGCTTTGAAATAAATATCTAAGAAATGTTTGGATGAAATGGACATCTTCACAGACATTTGGTCTGCATTTCTGAAATGTAGATGATTAAATCCACATTGTTGGCTTCTTCCCTCTCTGCACTATGTCTTTCTTTACATCTTGCAAAAAAAATTTATGAACAAAGTTATTGTAAATCTGCAATGTCTGTCTTGTCATTTAGATTCTTTTCAGAAATGCTGCCTTGCCAATGTAGATATACAATCCTGTATGATTAATATTTATTATTTATAATTCTAAATGCAATGGAAGGTCACCAAAAATACTCTGCCTAAAAGAGTCTGGAGCCCTTTAAAATCTCATTGGTGATGGATCCTGAGCCTTGAGAACTGAGCTCAAAATCATAGCAAAACACTTTTCTATGTAGGATTTCCAGTATTTCCTGCTTCTGGCAATGGATAAAGCCAAGAAGCACAAAGGTGAGTGAAAGTCACAGATCTGAAAACATCAGCTTGGATTTCAAACCCAAACAAAGGTCAGGGAATGCCTGAACCTGTCCATGATCTTGGATCAGCCAATAACAGTATTATGAGTAAAATGCAAAGTTAGGATGCAGAGTGAGACTTGAATTCAGACAGAACCAGTACCATAGCTGAAAACTGCTCCATTTTCCTCTATTTTGTCACATCCATCATTATATTTTATCTAGATATTTTGGAATACTGTATGAAAAACAAAGATATTTAAGGATTTTTTTTTTACAATTAATTGAAAGGAAATTAGCCTAGGGACTTTTAGATTTTATTATGAAATCTTAAAAAAAATTTAAGAACATGCAAATCATCTTAGAAAAAGCTCACTGCATTTATAGATAATTTTCTTCTTAATATAAGCCAAACCATTTTTAAACATAATATTTTTTAAAAAACAGATGCAATTTGAGGTCACTACAATCAACTGACTGTGATTTGGCCTCTTCTATGAAAAAACAGAGATAAACATATAAGAGAATTTCAGAACTATGATATTCAGCAAAATGGAAATCAGGGCAGAACCTGGTTCACCTGCCTGAGATCTGCTGCATGCTTGGACAGTCGTCTTCTAGGACATAAATATGATAAGCAGAGAGCAAGAATCTGCATCTGCTTCTGCAAAGTTGTCTTTTATTCAAATATTCACAGCAATTGTGACTAAGGAAAGCTACTGATTGAAGTGCAAACCTGGGAAAAGGCAACTGAGAAAAATGTAGTTTCTGTTGATTGACAGGATCATACTGAGAACAAAAAATCCCCAGGACCATTGATCAGGTGGAAGACTCTTCTTGAGGAACAAACTTGCAGAGCTTTGCTAATAACACTTTTCTAAACTGACTGAGCCATCCTGACCCAAATGTTGAGTGAAAACAAAAGCCAGAAAGATGGGAAGAAAGGATCAAGTCAATTAAGATAAATAAATAAATAATTGAAAATAAGAAAATAATATCACAATAATTCCAATCTCATGAAGAAATGTTTTTAACAAGCCACATGTGCTTGTGCAGATACTTCTAATCTCATCAGATTTTTCTGGCTGCTACTAGTGTTCTCTGAGCCAGCTGATTTCTCAGCAATATTTTAGAATCTAAGCCTTTGCCCTCCAGTCTAGCTGCTGCTAAAATAGCCCATTCTAGGAGAAGACTTGGGAGGAGTTAATGGATTTTCTTCCAAGGTTTTGAAAGTTCAGAACAAACTGACCATTGCATGTGAAACAATAGTCAACCACAAACTCTCTTCAGTCAACATTCTGCTCCCAGCTGGGTTAGTGTGAAAAGTGGATTTATCCTACTACAGCAAAAGGATGGTTTCAGATTGTCATCAGCATCACATGGCAGAGCCTGGCTTTCCATGTTGTTCCACTTTCCCAGTTCTCTGGCTGCAAACAAGTGTGCTGTGAGGTTCCCCTTGGTCACAGCTCACCAGCTCGGGGTTCCCCTCAAATCAGTGCAGCTTTAGCAGCTCTGATCAGAAGGGGAGCCACATCAGTTTACAGATCAGCTTTATCTTTCAAAACAGCAATAAATCCCCCCACAAACTGAAACCCGTGAACCATGTGCTCTCCTGTACTCCATGGAGCACATGAGTTTCAAGTGAAAGAGCTGTCATTCTGAATTTGCAGAAGAAACTTGCAAATAACCACCAGTGTAAAACAGATGTGCCAGGCAAGCACTGCAGACAGAGCAAAATAATCTATTTTAGAAAAAAGAAAGCCTAATTCAGAATTGTGGAACCTGGATGGGTAAAGCCTGGATGAGTGGGATTGAGGCACCATGCATGGATTTTCTGCTAGCACACTTGCTGAGTTCCTGGCTGGAAATGTGCCTCTCACTGTGCCAGCCTGCCCTCTTCGAGGCTCTCACAGCAAACCCCTCCTGGCGTGAGATGATGAGTGCTTGAAAATGACCCATCTGGAGCCCAAGGCAACGAAAACACTTCCCCTGCCTGGAATCCGTGTGCAGCGACAGCTTCCCACTGCTGATCCAAGTTTCCCAAGATAGCAATTATAAAGGATCTGGCAACCATACAGTCAAGATGACAATATCCTACATGGTTTGGTTTGCTGTGCCAATTCCCTCTGTGGGTGCTGGAGTCAATCTGCTACCCCTGTTATTGCTGTGTCTGTCTGTCTCTACCAACCACCAGATCCACTGGGCATTTTGGCACAGGCCCTGCTCTTCCAAGGGCTGCCTGCTCAATTGCTCTTTCACTCTCTTTTGCTTTAAACATTCAGATCCAACAACACCATGCAAATTTTATGCAGAGTAGCATCTGCAAGTCTGACATATTCACTAAGGCTTCCCCCTCTTGCGCCAAGTTAAAAATAAATACCCTATAAACTCCTGGGCCTGCTAAGACAGAAGATGCATTTAGAGAGTTTATTTAAATATAACTGCTAAGAGCATTTCTGCTTTAGGGTCAAACTCCTGTTTTTCCCCTCTCTCTCTTGTATTTTGTTCATGCCTCAAGGATCTTAATAGAACTGAGGGGGAAAGCGTCCTTGAAATAACCTAGAGAGGAACCGGTTCTGTGTGTTCCTAACTCTCTTACCTGAAATTTCAGCTATTTTTAAAACTCTAAAGAATATAGGTCATGATGTACCCCCAACACAGAACAAGAAACTAGTCAAGTGGACTCATTTCCAATACTGATTGCAAGTAATACTAGTTGAGCCAGATTTTGGGTTAGACTTCAAAAGGTGTCCACCCACCCCACCCCCCACTACAACTCCCTTCTCTTTTCTCCAGGGAGAGGCAGATTTGTCCCTGCCCAATACACTCGGAACAGGTGAAGTCATAAAGATGCCAACCAGACAGCATAAGGATAAAGTACATCTTAAGGCAACAAGGAGCAGAGTCTGTAAAAGGGGACACTGAGCCATGGCTGGGGGGCAGTTAGGACTTGCTGAGCCTCTTGGCCACGTCTGCGTAGGCTTGCTCAATTTCCTTGTCTGCTGCACAGGTGTTGGTGAACTCATCCCTGGCGTAGGCGTTCTTCAGGTACCGCCACAGCCCCGTCATCTCCGCCGGGAACTCAAAATTGCGGTATTTCTTTGCAACAATCTAAAGCAAAGATAAAACATGTGATAAAACATGTTAAAATGTTTTAAAATGTGATAAAACAATCTAAAGCAAAGATAAAACATCTCACAAGAGATGTACCTCCTTCTTAGGGAGCTTCTCGCTCTCTCTGTCATATAATTAACAGCAAATGAGAGGAATGTTTGGAGAATCAGGGACTTACAATAGAAAAGTCTGAGAAGTGGCTGCTGGTTGTCTCCTATCTTGCAAGGTTGCTGCTTGGTCTAAGGACACTCTAAAGCTATGACCTGGCTACTGCCACCGAATTTCAAATTTATGGTACTTGAAGTTCATTGATTTTACCATATTGGGGTTTTGGGGGTTTTTTAACAAGTCTTAAGTACATCACTTAAAGCTGAGACACCAAATAAGAAGGAGCTGAATCATAAAAAGCAAGACAGATTTAAGAGAAAGGCATTAGTAATGATTATAACATATTTTCATATTAATTACTATATTTAACATTATTTGATATATATATATGGTATTATATTTTTAATATATGTAATATATTTTGCCTGGCAAGTGGTGTCAGAGGATATAACCACCTACAGCTGTTGGAAGGCTGTATCCATATTCATGAAAAGGAGAAATTCAGGGTGGTATGGGTACCATGATTAGGAAACCAAGATGATTTAGCATATATTAGAAACAGGAGCATTGGGATAAACTGAGAGAGAAAATGGTTATTTCAAGACTTGTTAGACTAGGAAATTGTCTATCAAGGCAAATTTTCTATTTCTAAAAACACTCAGGCCCTTATTCAGGAAAATTGTTAAGTGCATACTTAATTTTAAGCACCTGTACAGTCCCATTGAAGTCAATGGGATTAATCTGTACTTAAAGCTAGTTGGTTGGTTAAGTATCTTGCTGGATTGGGGTATTTCAGTTTCCCTGTAGGAATATACCATATAGAATAAGCCTGTGGTGACAGAGTGAACTATCTGATAGGAAGGGATGGATTAGCTAATTTAATGAGTGCTCCCAATCTCTAATTTTTCTGACAGTATAAAATTGTTCCTGGGCATAAATTACATACATATGTGCCACAGAGTTCCCCTTTATTTTTGAAGCACATGGTAGAGCTGTTTTCTATCTCAGATTTCTTAGGACAGTCATGTTCTCAGAAATGGCTGTGATTTGTTTTTATTACCAGGATCCACTTGGTATATGCAAGTCCAAATCCTGTCCTAAACTGCATTTAATTAAGCATTCCTGCTGTCCATGATGCTTCACACACATATGGGGAAGATAAAACCTGCTGGGGAACTTAAGTCAACATTTTCAAAATTTCCAGCACACATCTTCCATCAAGTAAAAAAATAATTTACCCTTTTCTTCTATCTGTTAAATGCTTTTCAAGCAATATCCTATGGCTATGCTTTACATCTTTAATTTCATCCCTAGGAGACAAAACCAGTGAGGGGCCACACATTCATTTTGCATTGTCTGACTCCAAGGGTGCCAATGAAGACAAGCCAGAATAAGCGCTAAACCTGTGAGGATATTATCACATTTCTTACCTGGTGACTTATGTTCTTTTTAAATTATTTTTTTTTTTCTTTTTACATGTGTGCAGTCAGCTCCCAGGCTCAGTTTATGTTTTGGTTCACAGAGCCAAATTAGATGCATGACTTGGCTTTAATTCTTAGCTCTCTTGCTTGCCAAGGTCTGCCAGGTACTTGAGTTATTCTAAAGCAACATGTCATCTGATAAATTAAATAAATGCAACATTTAGAAGTCAAGATGATGTACATAATTTGCACTATACCAGCAACCATAGTACATCTTAAATCCTGGACCTCAGCAATGACTTTGATTTGTTAACTTCTCTGTGTGAAATACCAGATGGAATAAATATTCCCCAAAGAGATAGACTGCTGCTCTTAAGTTACAAATGGGTGGGAACTGACTAAAGTTTTGACATGTTTCTTAAGGGCATTAGGAACTAATTAATACAAAAGAATGCTGCTACTTGCAGCAGGGTAAAAATAAAGAGACAAGACACCTAGAACTTCGTACTGTCTTCACCATTAGTAAGTGATGGAACAGTTTTCGCATGAACTAAATATAAAGCACCTTTATTTAACCTGTAGGAAACACTGAAGAGCAAAAGTGTGTTTCAAACTGCTCTTCTAGGCCTTAAGAACTCTGCTGAAATACACATTGGCTTTGGTACTCAGCTGTCAGAGCAAGGCACATCATGTCAGATAAGGCTTCTTTGACCACCTCATCACATCTTTTACCTTGACAACGTGGAGTTTGGGCAGAAGGTTGCAGTCAGCAAGTGACAGGTCATCTCCATCCAGAAACTTGCGTTTAGACACTTTCTCCTCTTCAGTGCTGTTTGCATCAATCTCCTCTGGAAGGGGAGTTCTCAGGTAATCATCCAGTTTCTTCAGAGCCTTCACCAAGCCTCTTTCAAGTGCTTTGCCAAAAAAAGCAAAGAATAAGGGATTAGGGCAGGATAAGAATTGTTTATAAATGCTCATTGTCAATAGCTATGGTAGTGTCTAGAAAAAAAGCCAAGAACCAATTTCTTTGTTGTTAATTTGTGCTCCAAAGCTGATGCAATCCAATGGCAAAATAGCCCAGAAAAGTACACCTGCCTGAGGATACAGCTCATCCTGCAGTGGGAAAAGGAACACAGGGACCTCGTTGTACCATGTCTTTCCCCAACAAACAACAAATATCAGCAAAAGTGATCTCAGAAGGAAAAAGCAGCTTGTCAAGATGATACACCAAAAAAACAGATATTGCCTATGATATTCTTCTGGTCTGTTGAAAGCCATCACACAGGAACTGGAGCCCTGCATACTGCTCCTTCATTTTTCTAACCAGCCACATAGGACTGCAATGAAGCTGAATTGTCTAGCATTACTTCAGCTCTATGAAGCTTTAGTTTTACTTCTTTCAACACCCTTGCAGAGTAATTAAAAGCAATAGCAGTAATTCCAAAGATGCTAACCAGAGCTCCATAGAGCTGAAAGATATGCTACAAATGAGATGAGATATTAGCCAGTGCTAAAATTCCCATTTAACTCAGGTTCAACTTGAGTGCAAATGCTCTTTTTGAGAGATCTCAAATAGTCTCGCAATGGAGAGGAGATTCCAGACCTCTTAGTTCAGTTACTGAAGATCCTGTCCCACACTGCTGCTGTCTCCAACAAATTCCAGTCTTCAAATGCCACCTAGACCTTTACAGCAGATGCAAATTTTTCACCCAGGCAAGGAATTTGTGTCCTTATGCTTTACTGTCAGGACAATAGAAAAGCTTGCTTGCAATAATGCACTTACAAAATGCTGTGCAGGTTTGTGCATTACTTAAACTGCAAACAGCGCAAAGAAGGGTCCTTCACATTTCTGTTTCAAGGGTGAAAAGCATGATGGAGTCCTGGTCCCCCATAAGTGCCCTAAAGTGCTAAAGCAACATAAATAAGAAACAGCAAGAATTTACAATGTGAAAAAATAACAACATGACTCATAGGCTTAAGGCCAGAATTTCAGCTGGTGAAAATTACCTGCAGTGATTTATACCTGCTGCAGATGTGGCCTAGAGTCAGTATTAATGGCCTAATGCTGTAAAATCTTATATCTCTGAGTAACTTACTGCCACTGAAGTTAGGGGAGAGTTACTCAGGTGGTATAGCACTACAAGGCCTATGGAGGTAAAGTACAAGGATCCATGGGTTAAAACTGAAACAGGGGAAATTTGGTTAATTATATGCAAGAAATTCTTTACTATGAAATAGTGAGGCACTGGAACAGGTTTCCCAGAGAAGCTGTGGCCCCATCACTGGCAGTGTTCAAGGCCAGGGTGGACAGGGCTTGGAGGAGCCTGGGATAGTGGGAGGTATCCATGCCAGGGGGTTTGCAACTTTTAAGGTATTTTCCTACCTGAACTATTCTATGATTCTATGGTCCTAAATATATTTATGGACCACAAAAGGCACTCAAAAAGGCTGCAGCAATCACCCTTCACAGACAGCCTTGCTGGCACAGGTAACTCCACAGGCTCTGTTGTCAGCTGCCCCAGTGCTTTTGGCACAGGGAGAAAGGCAGCATGTCCAGGGCCACTGAGAGAGCAGGAGCTGAACACCACAGAACATGATTTCCCTGCTGCCCTAACATCCATTAAACCTGTGCCAGCAGTGGAAGTCAGATTAAGCCACTTGATGCCTTGCTCCCACTGAAGTCTCTTGGCCCAGCCCCAGGGAACCATACCAGCTCTTTTGTGGCTGACTCTGAGACACAGTGGCAAACCCTGGCTTAATTGATTGACTGGATAAATGACTGCAATCCAACTGAAAACACCCCCACAAACATAGCAGGGAGGGAAGGAATTTTATTTCTGAAAGCAGAGCATCTAAAGCGACTGAAGTGCTGCCATCCATAAAACAAAAGTGTTGCCATCCCTCATTTAATCAATTCAAATTGAATTTTGACACTGACAATTTGCTGTCAGATGCTGGCAGTGGTGCCTTTAATCACCTGCAGCTGTCCTGCCTCACAACTTCCACGGGAGGGTAGGAATTGTGGAGTGTGGCAGCACCCACAGGATTTAGCAATCTCTTTTTGGTTTGACCTGTAACACCTGTTGAAGAGACAGTTCTGCTTCTCTTGGTCAGCCTCAGACTGTGTCCTCTTACAGTGTGCTCATATAGAGACAATTGACTCGAATTACTGTGATTTCATTCAATTTTGTTCATCTGGGTCTAAGAGAACTGGCTCAACACTGATCACTTTCCAGTATTCCCTTCACCCAGTAGGATTGTTGGTTCTCCAAGTCATCAGAGCAATATTCCAGTGTCAGGAAGATGTTTGATGCTTTGTGCTGGCCCATGGGGTCAGTCAGGTGTGTGCACAGAGACAGCAGCAGCAGGTGAGGTGTGTTTATGTAATGTTTCTGGATCTTATTAGGTTTTGGGTTTTTTTTTTTGCTCTCATTGCTCTATCAAAGTGCGTCATGGCTGTCCCAAAAACAATGCCTGGAGTGAAGCCTGTTTGTGACAGCCAGAAAAACAACTATCCAAATTCATTCTTGACGCTTGCATACGGCAGCTTTAGGCCAGAAATAAGCGTATGTTCAGGGTTCAATACATCTGTGACCTAATTCACAGGCTCTGCTGGAGCCCACAGGATGCTGACATCTCACAATGAAATCACCACACAGTCAGGACCATCTCATATCCTGATAGGCAAGAACTGAACAACTACTGACACCAATGTGACACCAATGACCCCATTTTTTAAATCAAAACTCTTCTTAGTAAACTAGATCTTAGATCCTAGTAAAATTCTCAGAACAGCCTAGGAAATAGAAAAATAGTGAATAAGAGAAAACTACTCTCCTTCCAATTAAATTGTGAAAAAATTTTGAAAACTAAGAGAATTAAAATCCAAATGTTGCCACATCAAATGGATTTTAGGTGCACAGGGTCAGATTTTGAAAGCCTGTCGATGGTTTCCAAGGCATTTTTTGAAATCCATATGCAAATATCCATGTTGCAAATCCTACTTTCTAGGTGCCCTAACACATTCGGATTTATCTGTATGATTTGAATCTTCATGTTCCTTGAGAAGGTACTTAGGGAAATCCCCCCTCAAAGTAGGAGAATGTGTAAAAGAAGCTAATTTTCTTTCTTACCTGGTAGGTATTTAAGCATTATGTGAAAGGTGAAAAATTGTGAATGGAGACAAGGAAATTACCTCTTCAGAACAGCCTACAGCTCAGAATGTTCTGGGACTCTTCCTGAGGAAAGAACTGTCTGGGTTCATATTACTGACCAAACTCAGCTTGGATCAATTCCTTAAACTTTGATTTAATTCCAAACTTCCCATACTGTGGCTGTTTCATGAAAATCTGGACGACTCTCTACATTGTCTCCACTGAGAACACAGGGGAGAGGATGCACTCACCAAGGCAGGGGCCATGTGAACACCAGTCAGCACCAGACTGGATGAAGACATTTAAGAAGATGTGAAGATCTAAAAAGTTACTAATTCCCCATTTGTGAGAGTACCACCCACAGTGAATTTCAGAAGTAGCTAAGCACCTAATAATTCCCTTGGCAGCTTGTCCTCTGGGAAACATCATTAAATAACTAAATAGGTTTGCTGATAACAGCTAATGGGTGGGATAAATCTTCCCTGAAGTGAGTAAAATTAAAAGAATAGGTTTGAATTAAACACCCCGAGACCTTCCTCTCTGTTCAGTGGAGTTTTCTCTTCTACAGTTGGTTTTGGTGACCCCTAAATGAGCTGTGGGGAGAAATTTTCCTGAAGTGTCTAATCACACCCTTGCATTGTCTTGGTAATGTCAGGGTGGAGGATTCAATATTACAACACCAAGTAGAGCCAGGCCTGAGTATGTGGCTCTGTGCTGCTTTTGAAATTTCTACCTCCAACTGCTTCCCCACCCTGCAGACTTTCAGTAGGAACTTAAGAGATCCCAAATGTGACCAGCTCTGAGAGAGGAGCCCAGTCATCAGCTTATCCATGCAACAGCTGAAATGTCTGACCTCCTGGAGACCATTTTTCTGGACAGTACAATCACCAAGCAGAAAGGTATCAGCATCATACTGCCTTCACTGGGATATATTTAATATAACCTCCAATTCCAATAAATTCTACCCATGTATAGACAAAATCCATGGTGGAACCATCTCTCTCAGCCTTCTCTACTTCATTCTGGGCTATTCATGCAGCCAAAGACAACTTCTAGCAATCACAGTCCTGCCCTGTCATCCCACCAATAGTAAACAATAATATTAATAAAAAACCTCATGAGCTTTTCATGATTTTTATTCTCCCTTCAAAACTAGGATTTTAAACAACTTTACTCAAGAATTCTGAGTTAGAAGCCAGAAAAATAGCACTTTCCAACCTCAAAGCAACCACAGAACACTTAATGAATGTATTACCATCTGTCAAATGCACAGGGTGAGGTTCAATTTAGCTGATGATACCTAATTCACAATGACGTTCTGTTTCAGCAGAAGGTTACTTGATGTTGAACAATGACATTAACCAATTCTGACATGCACAGAAATACAAATAATGTAACAAAAGTTAATAATTGGCAAAACTGTGCTCTCCGTTACAGTGACATAAAAGAGGAGTAACTGCATTGTCAACAAGCTATTCCATATTTACTCCAGTTCAACCAAGAACAGACTTTGGCTCTGTTACTCAACTCTCCAAGCAAAAACTTCCTTAAACTATTAGCCTGTGCAACTATTTCCAGGGGATGGAGAGAAACCCTTGTGCCTTGAAGTACTTATACTACATCTGAACAAAACATTGGAAAATGTAATGCATGGAGCAATCCTGCAAGTCGAGAAGAGGGCCAGATGACAAAGATTCATTAATAGGTACTCAGGGTGAAATTTTGGCCATCCTGAAGCTCATGGAAGCTTTGCTGTTGACTTCAGTGGGATCAGGATTTCTCCAGAAGCTTTTAAAGCCAAAAGAGACTATTTTAATCAGTTAATCTGACCCCTGAAATAATACCAGCCATAAAACTTCCATCGTCATCACTCGTTTCCATCTCTGTTTTCTGTGGGTCAAATAAGGCTGAAGCAAAATGGAAAATAACTAGAAAGTAGTAAAAGAAAAATGGTTTGGAAAAAGTAAAACTGATTCAGGCTGCCCACACCCACAGCATTTGCAAAGGTCAGGCGAGGACTCCTTTTCCCCTACCTTGAACTCTAAATATTTCCTTCCTTGTTTAATGTTGGGACAAGGAGAAACAGGAAAGCAGACAAAGCACATAAACACCAATCTCTGTGGCCTGAATGAGCCACTGGAAGGCAAATCATTCCATCCTAAAATAGTAGCCTAGGAAAAGCTGAATTACCACCAGAGAAGCCTCAATCTCACTTTATGTATCTCTCTCACTCTCTTTCATAGGCAGACTGGCTACCTAAATTTAAAATAGCTAAAATGAGGTGAGATGACTCCTTTTTTATGTGCTTCTGTGGAACCTCTTGCAGGATAAGGATTTCACTTGATTATGCTATTATGGAAAGTGATTCAAAGAATAGACGGCACAATCAGAGTACTAAGAACAATAGATTTTTAAGCAAATTGAACATAAAAACTATTTGATTTGTGTGAAAATAGAGCAAAAATAGTTAATTTTTAAACAAACTTTAAGCAAAATAATGCAAGATTTCTAAACAAACATGGAAACAAGAAAATCATGTTTGGGGACTGTTCATTAAATAAGTCTTGCCTAGACATCCAATCATTTTCACATCACTTTTTAAATTTTGGTAGTCTTCAAAATTAACATATCATTTCCAAATTAAAAGGAGAATAACCTTCTGTTTCAAACAGTTTGACAGAAAATACTTTTACTTTCCAAAGCAAGTTATTATTCACAAAATTCCACCCACATTTGCCAATAAATCAGGTTACTCACACCACTCATGGCATTTTTATTAATAAACTTTTTGTCACAAAACGTTTTCTCCAAGTCAAGGACAAATATATGTGGCCCTCTTTCTAAGTGATTATCCTGTGACAACAAGGCTTCAAAGTGATTGAAGCCCAGCAACATCTTGTCTTTTGTAGCCAACATCTGAAACTACCTGAGGCTGATCTTGGCACAACTGCAAGATCCTCAATTGTCAAGCCCAGGCAAGTACAGCAAACCATGATCCATGTACAAAAATGAACAATTCCTGCTGCTACCCTGGATCACTGATTGATGTTTCCCCTTTTTACTGCTTTCTTCCACTGCCCTCCTGTAAGATTTATCCTGTAACACACACAAATTAACTTGGTGAAATACACAATGAGGGAAAAGGGGGAACAGTACATAAATATTCACAGTCTCAATCAAACCATCTGAGATTTATTTTTCCTTTAAAAAAACAAACCACCTTTCCTGATCACTTCCAGATTCACAGTTTGATATTATATGAGACCCAACACTGTTTTCTAGTAGGAGAGAGGAACAATCTAGGAAACAGCAACTTAAGGTAAGAAAATAATATCGTTCCACTAGTCTGACAGTCTGATTAAAAAACAGGGATTCGTATTTTCACTCTCTTTTTTCTCCATCCTGCCTCTTGTTTTTTTTTTCCTTTTTTTTCAGGGTGGCTCAACAGAGTATTGTAACTTTAATCTGTATAGATTAACTCTTCTCCATGGAGGAGCCGGGACTGCAATACACATGACTCTCCATATTGAACAGTTTATCTTCCCCCCTGTGATTTCAATAAAACCCTTGAGATCTGAGTGCTGCCTTGATTTCTTCTGTTCAGCCATTTAAGAGTTGGGTGCCTTGTCTAAGCTGGTTCTGTAGGTTCCCTCTCTGCTCAGAGGGGCTGAGCATCTCCAGAGGGTAATTCCATCCAACTGCCTGAGATACCTGATTCAGACCAGCATGACTCACTGCACACATGCCCTTCCTGCTGCATGAATTACAGATGAAACCTAAAGGACTAGCTCAGACTAGACACCTCACTTTCAGGGAGGTGAAGTCAGGCGAGATGAATCCTACCCTTTGAATGTAATTTCACAGTTCACCCAAGTGATCTAGGATAATACCACCAATTTTTTTCAAAAGTTACTTAAATATTAGGGTTTACTCCCCACAGGGCAAATACATTGCCCATTTGAGCATTGCAGCATCCTTTCCAGGCATGTTTCTGCCTCATAAAATCCCCAGCTCTGAGCAGCAAATGAGTGGGAGGTCACTGAGAGAGCCATTGGAAATGCAGAGGAGGATGAAGGTTGTGTGCTCCCATGCATCCAAGGCATTTAGATGCCTAAGTCTGGGCCAAAGGGAGTTTCTGGCGTGATTCAGCTCTCCTATTAAAGATGTTCCACTCCAGATAAATAATTCAATATTCACTGGAAAAGAGACTTGTGCATGTTCCCACAATAAATGCGAATGCCCACACAGCCATGTGGAAAAGCTGTGATCTGTCTCTGCCCACTTAATGAATCAACAAATACCTGCTTGTGTACAGAAGAAAAATAAATTAGTGTTTCTTATTCCTCAACTACACTCTTTCCTGGTTTGGGGTTGTTTTAGGGGACAGGGGCTCATATTCGTCCTCCAGACAAGTCAGAGCTGGGACTTGAAAAGGGTTTTTTACTCCCAGTCAGTGTTGGGGTGAACAAACACCAGGAACGGGGTGAGTCAGAAAAATACAGGGGCAAACATGGAAACAGTCACACAACTCTGGTCATAAACCACCTTTCAGACATGGTCTGAGCCAGGCATAAACAGGGACATATTTTCCATACATGTAGGCAAATATTTGTTGTTCTGTGTATGTGCAGTGAGAGAAATGGAGGTGCTAAGCCCCAGGAACACTTCATCCAGCTCAGAGGAACATGGAGCTGACACAGATGAGGGATACCTCAAGCACCTTCAGAAACCTGGACATATCAAAAATCTGTTGATTTGCTTATGGGTAAGATTGTCCTTGCTTAACTTCAGCCATCTAATTGTTAGGTAATTAGTCTGACCTAATTGTTCAAATATCCCTTGCACATAACAATGAAAGAAAGGCACCTCCAAAGGAAATTTTCCCAACTTTAGACTCATATTTTAAGAAAAATCAAAATGCCCTTTAGAAATTGAGTGATATCTCTCTCCATTGATCAGAAATAAACCAGGACTTTTGAATGACTAATATATAACTTTTAGATAGATTTAGGTGAGATGATCCCACCCTTATCATCTCTCTTCCCTTCCCTTTTCACCCCGTCTACAGACTGATGATGTGGATTGATTGACTGATTGATTGATTGATTAGAGCTTTACCTGAAAAGTTTGGGATATTTTGACAGATGTGTCTCAAAACCTCCATAGAAGGAATGAGAAAGACTGGAAGCTCAACTGCCAGATACCTTTTCTTAGGACATTTCTTAAGACATTAAGAGAACAATGATCCAAAGATTAAGAGGTAATCTGGATTTAGGAGACATGAGTCTCTTCTTCTCAAGCTTTTCTATATGGCCTTGTAAAAAGAATTTAAATCATTTTCCTTGCAACCTCCTATATACAAAATAAAAATAAAAATAAA